>JAYKKM010000357.1:1427500-1586824 GCA_035772405.1 Chrysogorgia sp. JL179-B06
ATAATAATAATAATAATAATAATAATAATAATAATAATAATAATAATAATAATAATAATGGAAACTTTATTAAATGACTTTTTAGATAATATACAACTGTAAATCTCGCTTATTTAAGGTAACTTACAATCGGCTACTTGAATCAACACCAACAATATATAACTAATAACTATACATAACAACATAAAACAAATATATAGCACAATAATTTTAAAAAGTTAGTAATAATAATAATAATAATAATAATAATGGAAACTTTATTAAATGAATTTTTTCTAAACAAACAATTGTGAATCTCACTCATAGAGGTAATTTACAATCGGCTACTTGAATCACAACTAAGTCACTTAAAGAAAATTAAAAGTTCAGTAAGTCTGGATTCGTCCATTCCTTATAATAATAATAATAATAATAATAATAATAATATTTTCCTTTCTGCCCTAACACCTGAACACTCTGCTCAGTTCTAATACAATAAATATATATGCTAGGCATGCGACAGTCACATAAATTGTATCAAACCTACAACACAGTATCAACAAAGCAATATACAGTATATGTAGTCATTCAAATTGACATTGAAAAGGATAAGGTATAGTCATGAGACTAGTTTCTTTACTCTATGTCTCCATATATAATTTGCCATAATTAAGTTTGATAGCGAGCACCAACTCAGCAGTCTCTTTGCATCATCTCTATCGATTGACAAAGCTCTCATTCCACGCCAAACATCCTTTTTAATACACCCGAGGGATCCAAAACACAAAACAATCAGTTTAACGCTCCAATTCCTTCTACGCAGAAAATTACAAACAGGTTCGTATCTCTCACATTTCCCATCAAAGGCGTAACCAAAATAAAGATCGTAGCAAACGGTCACTTCCACCACAATACATGACTTCATCACCGGATCAATGACTAAAATATCTGGTTTTCGATGACGAAACAATGACAACTGCTCGTGAAATTCCGGGAAAACGGTTTCCAACAACTTGTTTGAATAAACGCGACTACGGGGACAACTCTGTTTGATTTCATCGGCTATTTTGTCTGCTATTCGATTGTGACGACGATTGTAATAATTATGAAATTATTTGCATCCGTTCATCAAGTGTGCCATACTCTCGGTATGTTGTCGACAAAATGGACACATTGGATCATGTTCACGATTCCAAATGAAAATTGTAAAGTTGGTAGGATGCAAATTTAATCGGGCTTTGATCGCAAATTTAACTAAATCATCACCGATTTTCCAATTATAAAGAATAGAATGTGACGATTTTAAATGAATATCCGTTAGGCAAAGAAAGGGTCCCTGAATAGAAAGAGATTTCGCTCTATCAAGATCACGTTCCACCGTTAATTTGAAAAGAACCTTCTGTAATGCACAGGTGTCATCGTAGTAATTATCATCAATCTTGATTACTGCTCTATCTTCGACAAACACAACATCAACATTCAATTTTCTAGCATAACGAAGCATGTCGGGCCAATCAGACTGGCAGCCAAAGGACGTATGGCAATTCAAATAACCGTCTTGTTTGAGCTCATATCCAAGAAAATTAAAACTACTGACAGTTTTATCAACCTTCCTCTTCTTCATATCAAGAATAAGTGATTCTCTCGCAACATTACGGAACTGTTCTACTGGGTGGTTCAACATCTTTACCATAAACGCTAATCTCGTTGTTCTATATACGTCAGAGACTCGTTTGATACCTATACCACCATGTTCTCTTGGTAGGTAAATCACCAACTGAGTAGTTGTGTTGTACAAACCATATAGTTGACGGATGATTTTTGTAAGAATAGCATCCTGCATATGCTCTAATTGCCCTTCACTTAGTCTTGAATTATAAAAATGATGAAGAATTTTTGCCAGGGCCATATTATTGAAAGCACTTGCTTTCAACGATAGCGGAAGATCGCATTTAGAGATTTTATGTAATAGTTCTTCATACTTTTCAAGAATTTCACTAATTTGTTCAGGGTCTTCACCTGATAATGACAAAGATTTTCCCAAATATTTTACGATGTATTTCTTCCATAGACTGTAAGTTTGTGATTTTGAACAGTTACCTCAGGCTTTTCGTCATACTTTCCTTTATACCAGTTGTTTCCAGATCTTCTTGCATATAAAACTGCACATTTGCTGGGTTTCACCTCTAGACCTGCTCTGTTCATCAATGGTTCTCCAGCATCAAACATTTTCTGAGTAATTTCGACTTTAAATTGTAGGACTGCTATATCGTCAGCATAAGCCTGTAGTGGTATCGGGTTTATGTTCCGCTCATTTTCAATGTTCAGACTGATCAATGCTGCAGTTATCATAGGTTTACAAACTCTGTCAATCACTAGGATGAATATTACAGCGCTCAATGGATCACCAGTCTTAGTACCTCTGACGATGTAAAATTCTTTGCTCAAGCGAAACTCGCAAATGATTCTAAAAGATGAGAACCTATACAAGTCTTCTATTAAGCAACAGTACATTTGAGGAATTTCAAACTCCATAAGCGTTTCAAAGATAAATTCATGTCTAATACTTCCAAAGGCATCTGCGAAATCAATAAACACAACGTTCAACATGGTACTGAGATGTCTAAAATCATCAATCGCGGTTTTCAAGGTGTAAATCAATTCTTGCCTGTCACGTTTCCGAAGGAAGGCACGTTGCCAAAATGCAATAATATTGGAAAAGTATGGAGTTATTCTGTTGCAAACTGCTTTCGAGAAGATTTTATAGCTAGTCGGTAGGAGTGAAATATCTCGAAGGGTCGATAGATCAACATTTGAAAAATTCGATTTCGGAATACGTAGAATAATACATTTTTTCCACAGCGATGATATGCGTTGATTAACCAACATAACGTTTAATATATTCACAAAAGTATTTCCGTGCTTTTGAAATATTTCTTTCAAATCTTCATAAACGACCCCATCCGAGCCACAGCTCTTTCCATTGGGGCAATTGTCAACAACCTTCTCAATTTCGTCAAGACTAAATAAATCACTAGACTGGACGGAATTTATCGCTTTAGTACGATCAAAAAATCGATTTTCGTCTGCTGTAAAATCATCACTAATGATGTATTTTTCCGACGCTTGATAATACGCCTCATTGCGTTCAGTAGAGATAGATATGTTGACGTTAATAATAATAATAATAATAATAATTTCGAAGGAGGTTAACCAAACAGTAAAAAAGCTAGTCGGAGATAGAAGCGAAGAAACATTAAGACGGATGCAGAAGTCTGTGATCAGCAGTAGCTTGAACATTGCACGCTCATTTAAGATTTTAGTTAACTTAGTTAGATCGTTTTTATAATCGAACAGTATAAATATTTGACTGTACTGACCTATTTTAAATTGTTATAGTTGCCTAGAGCATTTTTGTTCTTTGGTTTTTTACTTTTAGAGTTTGTAAGATAGATTTTTACGCAATAGTTAGCTACGTTCGCGCCTAACTGCGGCTTTTAATTTTACTGAGCATTCAGAAGTTGTACACTGCCGTAATAATAATAATAATAATAATAAAGACGTTTTAGGATTATAGAATAGTCTCAATGTTCTTACAACAAGTGTCAGAACGTTTTTGGACGCACGTGCTCAGATTTTTTGGGATTCCGCATCCCAAAATATTTGCGCACACGCTGATTCAAAAATATGCGCTCATTCCGGTATCGTGTGCACGACGTCTCAATGTTTATTTTGTGTCCTCTTTCAGAAGTTGTGTTGAGGAAATCCGCACCAAATCGACGTAACAGGGCCTGTCTAACCAGGCAATTGTCATGGTTACCTCGTATTCGTCATCTATAGGTCATCAATTCAGCGTTTTACTTTGTATAAAGATGTAAATTATGAAAATAAAACTATACGGTAGTAAAATTATACCGAAATTATACTAGAAAATGGTGTCAGCGGCAAGCAGTGTATTATCAAATAAATATATCTTGATTGTGTGGCGGGGGTCTGTGCGGTATGTACTGCATATTTTCATTGGTTGATCGGCCCATGCACACGAAAAGTTCGATGAGTAAGTATTGTTTTTTTTGAAAATTCTGCTCTTACGCTAGCCAATCAGTTTCAGACAGGTTTGTTGAACATCTTCGTTCCGTGAGGAACAATGATGTCGACAAACCTGTAGCCCGCCATTTCAACAGCTCTAACCATTTGGTTTCAGACATGAAAGACAAAGTCTGTGCCATCATAGTCAATCGAGATATGGTCTGGAAACTCAGCTAAAGTCTTTGTTAGTTTGTTCTATCTTTTTGTTCGTCTTTATGCAATTTTATGCACGGTGCACGGTCACTGAACCTATTGTATTTTAGTATAATGAAGCAATCATCCAATAGAATCGTTTGGGTTTAATCGCTCAACCGTGTTGTTTAAATATTAATAAACCTAAAACAAAGGATGTGCACGGTGTAAGGTACGGTTCAACATCAAAACGTAGCTCATTATAGTCGCTCTGAAGTTTGCCGAGTTTCCAGACCATATCTCGATTGACTATGGTGCCATCCTTCCCATCTCAGGTGGTATAAACGATAACCGCAAACGGCATGCAAGAGAAGCGTCTCATTTTTAAACTAGTGACACCACACATCCCCATGGCCTTAACGAACGTTTTTATTTAATTTCCTACAAGTTTTTTGGTTATTTTAGTTTGCGAGAAACTTTATTATTAGCTCACGCACCTTCATCGCTTTTCAAGTTTTGGTTTCTTATCGCTTTACTATCGCATAATCCCCTTGAATATTGGATCTGTCATTGTACCCTTGACTAGTTTTTCCCTCACCCCCTCAGTCTGTTGTGGTCTAGTGGTTACCACACATGTTTATGAGCCGTGTTCAAACCTTGGGTCGGACCAACACTCAGGGTCTTAAAAATAATTGAGGAGAAGGTGCTGCCTTTGCAATAACACCAGCAAATGGTAAGACTTTCGGGTCTTCTCGGAAAACGACCTTAAATCGTAGGCCCTCGGAATCCCTATCAGTTGGGTTTTTCGTTCACCTACGAGTGATAAACTGAATAGTCGAGACCTTAAAACATGAGCCTCAGGTTAGGATAAATAGGGCAACCTTATCCTGCGTGATTGACTATAAATAAATCATACTCATACTCTGAACTTTTCACATCTCACTAATTATTATTTTGTCGTAAGGAAGATGTTTCGGGTCCTTCGAAAAAAATTTTATTTTCTCCCACTCTGAAACGCTTCCTGCATTTTGAGGTCAGTTTTACAACAACGTATCATAGTCATAAACAGCACAATTTTAGTCTACCCGTTTTACTTCCTTCGTCAATATCTGACTAGTTTCTGGAAATTAGTTGCACATGGTTGAACTTAGCCTCCTTTGCAGACGACGTTCAGGTTGAACTTGTCTGTGTTTGAAACTTGTGTACGAGCAAGTGCCACCCCCCCCACAATTTTTTGAAATCTATGCGTCGAGGTTAATTCTGCAATGCTAGAATAGTTTCAACCTCGTACCCAGGGTCTCATCTCCGCGCTGCGAAGAATCTGGGTGGCAGGGTGGGAAGAAATAGTTTGTCGCATATAAGAACTTGCGCAGTTCTACGCAAGAAAGTAGAAAGTAGTTTCAACAAGAAAGTAGAAACATCGCGTGAAAGACCGTGGGGTTCGCGAACCTGGAGCCAGCACCAGGTTGAATCTGAACCTGGAGCCAGATTCGATTCTTTATAATAAAATTGTTTTATACGCTAAACGGATTGATGTATTCACACAATTGTTTCATGTCACTATTCTCGAATATATCCAAAGTTACATGAAATAATCTGGGGTCCTTACTGCTTCTACTTTTCGCTGGGTAACTCGGCAAACTGTAGTCCATTGTAGGCGACTCGACGCCGTTGCAAATGATGGTGGTCACAACAACAAGAGATTTCAAGGCCATTCATAACAGAAATTCGAAAGTTATTTTGATGTCACGCATGCTAAAGTCCAGTAGAACACTATCCAGCAGTTAAATGTGATATAGCGCCTCTACACGCTGCAAAAGAACTCGTACAAATGGTTAGTCGACTCGTGACAAGACGGGTGTTTGTCAATTTCACAACGGCATTATAAGAAGTGCCGCCATATAAGAAGACTTTTGCCAAACTACACCGCATATCGTAACATTTTTCACAATGTCACTTTTGTCTATGTAATTTCGAAGCATACTGGGTTAACTAAAGTTGAAAATCATTTATGTATAACACTGAAGAACTCGTCAAACATGAGCTCTCGACTGCCAGCTGGCGGCCCATTTGGAACATGACACCGAAGAATTGTAGCATGACGAAAATTCGTTTTAAAAATTTACCCATAAAATCACTGTCTATTCAATTGTCTACATTTGGGAAAAGATTATCAATAGTTATAGGTCAAACACATCAATCAGTTACTGCTTGAAAGCGAACACCCAGCGAAGACAAACTCCCAGAAAATCGTGACTTGATATCGACAATGTTGACATCGCGGGCGCAGAAACCTAATACCCCCAGCGTGGTAGAACTAAAATGCAAAGCTTCGGAAATGAATTTTTCTTTCAGCAATTATGCACATAGTAAAAAAGATTAAGCACATAGTAAAAAGGAAGGAAGGTTATTTTATATTTTACAAGCTACACGTCAAAGGTCATTCACGGCGACATTATTCTTGCTATCTGACACTGTGTCCGTGATCAGAATACATATTTGTGAAAAATAATTTGGGAAAACCCAGCTCATTAATCATTATTATGCTTGCATAGATTATTATGCTTGCATAAAAAATTAGTAGCAGCGGTGGGCACCATATATCATACATCATGTTGTTTGAAAGTGGATGCCCGATTACACACCACCCTGCATCCCCCCAACCACTCTGGCCACCCCCCCCCCCTAGTCTGCCAGCCAACACGCGTCTTTATTCTTCCGACGATTACAGTAAGTGTTTTGAGTTTTAGGGTTTCGATTTTAATAGTTATCTAGTTGCTGTTTATCAACGAAGAGTGGCAAGGTTGTGTTCGAAAAGGCGGTTATATAACTAAAAGATGTGTCTAGTCGTTGTTGGTCTCAAAATAATAAAATTTATCCAGGGGCTTATTCTGAGAAATAGCTGGACATTTTGGTGTAAAAAATATTTTTTGTGCAGTAACGCAATGTTTCACCATTTGAACTCATTGCGAATTTTCTAGAAGTTTGTTTTTAATAAGCTCGAAATTATATTCAGCGACAAATGAATTATATTATGTATTTAAAAAATTAAAATTTCTGTATTGTTTCGGATCAAATTCAAAAAAAGTAAAATTGATAATTAAATAGCATATGTCTAGAGTTTTGAAATTTTGCAATCAGATTTTTCAAACTGTACTAACAATTATATTTTAATCAATATATTAAGGGTCAGCAGAATTATAATAAAGTAGCAATAGGTAGGTGTGGCCCGATGCCACATTCACAAATATATATATATACACAGAGAGAGACAGACAGGCAACTTTAACTAAAGAAGACGGAATGGTCGAAATGTTTTTATTAAATTTTATGTGGAACAATATGAAGTTTCCTGTCTCTTTTACCTTTTGTTTGTCCTATACAAAATATTGTTAAGAGCATAATGCCGAATCCTTTTGTATCCTTCGATTGGAAGCCCACGTTTGGCAAAAACAAAGCCGGTCTCTCTCTATTCATGCTATATATAATATATATATATATATATATATAACTACAGACGGTACCGTTTCGGCCTTTTGGGCCTCATCAGTGTAGTGCTGATGAGCAGGATGAAGATAACTGCTATTTACACTCATATATATATATATTGTAAGTTTCAGTTTTATCGGTATCACTATCATCGTCCTGGTCTTGATATCTCAAGTATCCTTAGATTGTTTTACAAATAAACGCTGTCTGAGTTCTTCATCTTCGTTGTTTTTGAATAGGGTGATGAGTCTATCAGATCCGCCCTCTTTTGTTATCACGCTACGACAAAGTTGAAACAAAGAAGCGGGTTTGCAAAATGCATTGTAACTGTTGAGGAGCGTGTAAAATTCCTGAAGTATAATATCAGTTACCCACGACGGACAAATTGCTGTCTTATTATCTTCTAGAACCACGCTGGCACAGGTGTGTACAAAAGTATCATACATTGCTTCGTATACTTCATCATCTGGTATCTGGCCCCAATCTTGACAAAACTTGCATAAATATCACAAACAAAATTGTGATATGATGCCGTCACGTATTGTTGTTCTGATTTCTCCACATTTGCGCGCAGTCTGACTTGTGAAGCCATAGTATTAGTAGTCAAAAACAAGTTCCATTTACCAGGAAATCCGTCATCCCAAATGTTTTTCCAACGTAGGCAAAATCCGTCGTTTTCCCTTTCGGCACGAGCCTTCCATTGCTACAACAAATAATTCACGTATAATTAATATATTATACATAATTAATATATTATATATTTATTATACATACCAGCTTTTCAGATTCAGGCAAACTTTTCCATGTTTTGAGAAGTTCGGCAGATGTTTTTCTTTGTAATTTGCTTGACGATTTTTCACTTTGGTTTATCTTCCAGAGAAGATAACCAGTCTTCTTATGTTTCCTTCGCACGTAAACTGTCTCCTCTATGCCTTTTTTGACGGTATACATCCATTCCGATATAAAGTCACGAGATATTTCTTTGGACGTTTTTAGCAGGTTTTTACCTCGATTTATTTCTTTTTTTCTGCGCTTTGTTGTTTTTGGCGTTGTTGGTGTCAGGCTTCCTGGTTGGATCGTTGTACTATTGGGTGATTCTATGGTTATAGGTGTTCCCAGCTCGTACACACTTGAGCGATATTTCCTCTGAAACAAAGTAATGCATGTTCAGATTATTATGTTACTTTCATAATTTTAACGGCGAATTGTACGTTTGGAGCAAAAACCAACCTTCAATTTTGCTCTTTCACGAAGATCAAATTGTCTCCTGGATTCGTTGTTTTCTTGGGAATATTGATCTAATTAAAAATTATAATAGAAAAAGATTAATGATTAAATTAACCGACTTGTCAATATTTTTTTGTTTTCCTATACTGGTTTACCTGTAATTGGGGGCGGTTTACAATATATATAATATATATACAATATATATAATATGTTTACAATTTCAAAACACACCTTGCTTAAGCCAATTCTCGTAAGCGTTTTTCCCTCCAACAACATACCATCTTGGCATTGGTCTCCATCTGTTTGACATCTTTAACCATTGCGCATTGGTGAGCTTGAAACCTTTAAGATGGAACGATGATTGATTTGGGTATCCTTGACCAAAAGTATAAGGATTGACCTCCCTGGGAGAAAAATCGTTTAGATATATCTCGCCTTTGACATACCATGGTGCTACTCCATAACCCATACCAGGATTATAAAAATCGTCAGACGGGAGAGGAAACCATGTTTTAGGCACGTTTATTCCTGGTCCAGTAGGCTGTAGATGCTAAAAATTTTGTAAAAACGCGATCATGTCAAATGCGCATGCGCAAGCGCATCCCACAACACGATAACAACCCGCCTGTTAACAAAAGGTAAGACGGCTAGGAAATATGTTTGTGGTATGTTTGATATATGCATTACGCAGCATCTGCATTTGCTTTGTGGCTTTGCCCTATCTTTGTGTTTGCGCTAGCTTTGTGATGCATATATTATAACATACCCAAATAAATAAAATCAATCAAATGACTTACATCTCCATACCGTATACCACGATTAGGAACTCGTCTTGTCGCCATACACCATGATGAAATCACAGGTTTCGCTTTACCATCAACATCTAGAACAATTACCTGGTTCTCCTGAGTAGTTACCCTATGTATATATGAACATAATAATGTCCAAACTAATATATTATGCAATATTTAATAATTGGATGCCAATGTATATTAGAATATAATATACGTATAATATATTTCCCATATTATCAATGCGATATTCAATAACATTGGATTTGCTATATCTATTTGTATAAATATAACGTATGTTAATATTTATAATGTATAAGATTTAAGATTTGAGATTTTGTAATCAATCGTGATGTCCATCTATAAACATACATTCTCAATCATACACCATCATTTTGGGATGACAATTCACCCCCAGGATCTGAATACCTGACCTTTAAACGTTTATTTGTATTATTGTTTCACTTTACAAAACACCAATGACAAGGCTCTTTTTAGCGTTGCTCGAAATATTCCAGACGATGGAATATTACTGCCGCATAAAGTCTGGGCCGTCATGTTCGAAACATTAGGGATCTTAAGAAAACCTCCGTTACTTTCCTCATCTTCTAAACATTCGTAGCAATTGAGGGAACGCGACGTCGGATGTTATATCGAACACTCGTTTAGAAGACGTCGTTACAGTGCAGGAGTCTGGATGATGCACTTCAGAGGTATGAGGGCCATAAGAATTCGAAGCCAAAGGTTCTTCTTCATCTTGCAAAACATCCAACGCAGAATTCTTTAAAACGGTAGAAGACGTCATGCTTTCCTTTTTAGAATCCCCGATGACAACCTCATGCCTATAATCATAACCAGCATCTTTGAAGTGTTCATTGTAAACTGAAGTTACGGCACGTCCGATAACATGACCTAGAAAATTCGCAATATCGCAATCATTGTTTAACTTTTTACAATCTGACATAACATCGGAAAGAAAATTAACGGTATCATCTTTCGCGTTGTCTTTTTTATCCTCATCGGATCCAGATTGTTGACCCCCACTTCCTTTTCCTCCCATATCGTACGTGATTGACGCATTCTTGTTTTCAGATAACACATCATTGTCAGCCACATCACTTTCAGCGTTTTCGAAGTCTGGTCCCGACTTATTTCCTGACTTTGTCTGCCTAGACTTTTTGTTATCATCGCCATTGGATGCACTCGCTGCAGAACATTCTTGGAATATGTCCCTGATGTTCCCACTATTCCGTCGCCAAATCAATCGTAATTGGTCCACTTTCCTCTTATCAACCCTAATTTTATGAAAATATTCTTGTGCAATGGCGTACCAAAACTCCTTTTTCGACGACACCTTGACTGACATACGACAGATACTAGATAGCCTTTGCTAATCTGTCATAATCCCATACCTGTCGTTTTTGTCGTCCACCGCCTCTTAAACCCGAAGTTAATGGTCTAGAATTACTGCAAACTGAAGGCTTTTCCACCACCGATGACAAATTCCAACTATTTCGAATAACATTTTCTTTTTCTTTCAAGATAATTAGTCGTTTCTTCCACGTTTCACACAACCAGGAGAGACGCTTCGAGACCGACGACGACTTGCACGGCTTTTAGTGATATTTTTTAACCGTGAAACTCTCTCCATTTTCGAGCACAACGTTGCCACTTTTCGTTGATAAACCATGCCAAAATGGTAACAGCAACTAAATAACTATTACATTCGAAAATCGAAACCCTAAAACTCAAAACACTTACTGTAATCGTCGGAAGAATAAAGACGCGTGTTGGGGCTTCTTCCGCGCACGTGATTTTTCACCGTGGCAGACTAGGAGGGGGATGGGGTTGGGGGGATTGGCTAGGTGGTTGGAGGGGGGGTGGGTGGTGTGTAATCGGGCGTCCGCTTTCCAACAACAACATGATGTATGATCTATGCAAGCATAATAAAGATTAATGAGCTGGGTTTTCTTTGCCCGATATGCATTATTTTTCACAAATATGTATTCTGATCACGGACACAGTATGTCGCCGTGAATGACCTTTGACGTGTAGCTTGTAAAATATAAAATAACCTTCCTTCCTTTTTACTATGTGCTTAATCTGTAATTGCTGAAAGAAAAATTCATTTCACGTCGGAAATGTTAGGGAAGCTTTGCATTTTAGTTCTACCACGCTGGGGGTATTAGGTTTCTGGTTCGCGAACCAACTGTCCCACGGTGCGTGAAAGGCATCACGCATACTGCGGGCGCATATGTGTGAATGTCGTAAAATGGCGGACAATGTTTTCGCGGAAGATACAAGCGGTAATGACGATAGTCGATAGCCATGATGATACGTCTGAAAATTCTGAAGATAGTGCAATGGATAATAACGAAACGTTGAAGGAATATCCGCATGAGTAATTATAGCTTATTATAATCGCTGTCTTTGATTTTTGTTACATGTGAATCAGTGAATGAATTGATTGTGTGAACAATATTATATTTAATACATTGATCGCCCGCATTTTTGCCTGCAGCCCGCTTGCTCGACCCCAAACCCCAACGCACCCCAACCCTAAAAAACCGCTACCCGCACTTCTGTTTACTAGTACTTTGATGATTCTCTTCCGTAATAGGAGATGCGTGAAAAATATTCACACTCCATCACCGTTTGACGCCATGTTGAAATGTTTTGATTTAGTCCACGAATTTTTTCAAAACTTCGCGGAGAATTGCCAACATGTGTCCCAGTATGGAATAAAAGGAGTGTGCGCCGGACATGTCCGGCGCACGCGATGATTTGTCGGCGCACAAATTGGCGCACAAAAAAATACGGAATTAGAGTTACCACGCGTTACTGGCGTAACATTTCCAATTTCTTCGTTGATACGGCGCACAGTCAAAGTTACGAGACATCTTGTCCGGCGCACGAAAATTTAATATTCCATACTGGCATGTGTCCAGTGTTCATTTCACTTTGTCGCATATCAACAGAAATTTCCTCTTGTCGGCTTTGTAAGGCTGCTGTAGACGAGCGTCGATGCAAGAATTTGTATAAAGATTCAAATCGCACGATTTTAAAGAACGCTGAAGAGGTTTACGCTAAATTGTAGAATACCCGTCCACTTTCGCTATTTGTATCTGTTGACAGTTAGTAAAAGGGTCAAATTACGGAAAGTTCATCATTACAATAGCGCATCCGTCGAGATGACGTCAGTACCGATGTTTGTCCGCTTTTACCCATAATTCTCTCGATATATGAGCAACCGAAATTATATACATCAACCCAAGTCAGGTTAGGATTAGCGATTATTTGAATTTCGGTTTGTTCATATATGGGCGCTTTCTCGATATATGAACAAACCGAAATTCAAATAATCCAAACCGAAATTCAAATAATCCAAATCCTAACCCTAAAACTGACTTGGGTTGATGTTTAATAATTTTAAATTTCGGTTGCTCATTATCGAGAAAGGGCCATTCTTTAAGGCCAAGAACTGATGCTCGAATAGTGCTTGAGCTTTATTGACGGGTAATCTGGTTACTCATCAGTGAATTTAACGGTGAAACTACTATGAGAATGGTTGAAGCTGTTGATATACCAATATCTATCGATTGCCAATTGATCAGAACTTCGTCCAATTTATCCTTCGCAAAAAGCAACCAAGGACTGAACATGATGAAAAATCAAAGACTTTCCATAACCAGTGGGAAGATTACAAAGCATATCCTTCGTTAAATAAGTACATTCGAGGCAGATAATATACTATTTATTTTAATCGAAATAGCCTTAAAATCTATAAAACGACGCAATAGACGTCGATTCGACCCTCCCTTCCCAAGGTAATATTATTGGCATACACGTGCAAGCCACGTGACCAGCCGCAGCGAGCGGAGATGAGACCCTGGGTTCGAGGTTGTAGCTGGGTACCCTTTTTTGCTAATTCTCCACTCCACTTGAATCTCATCAGATAAGTAACGGTTCGGCCTTTATCCGAGTAAAGTCGAGGGCTTCATCGAAGCTAGCCTGCGTGCAGAAGCTTGTATTTCCAGTTACCACAGGAAATACAAGTTTCTGTGCGTAGGCGATCAAAGTTGAGTCACGGTTAGGATATTGCGCAATTTTATAAACTTGATGTCATATCGAGGCTTTTAAAAAATTACGTCATATAGAGTCTTCCAAGAACTGTATAAATTTAACACACTGTGTACGACGGGTTTTTACAACGACAGTTTGGAAAGCAGAGAGCTCTGAACGAAACTACTGGTACCGTAAATCATGGGTCTTGGAGCGAAAATATCCCAGGCTATTCTCGTGGCGTTCAATTTCATATTTGTGGTAAGTAAAATGTGTTTTACTAGCCGTGGTTTAATAATCTGTAGGGTTGCTTCGCGGCCGCTAATTTGTTTGTGTATATAAATTTGAAAGTGAAACGTGTTTAACTACATCGTTATTCAAGCGACGTTCGTTCATCGAACTAAAGGCTTTGAGTTGGACCATAGTTATGCGTTTTGGGGACTACGGGAGATGCTGAAAGATGTTCAGATAACTCTAAAACGCAGGATCGTCAGGGCAGAGCCGGAGGTGCGTTTTCGCATTTAAAGGTGTGACTGAAGGTTCTAGCTTCTCTGTAAACGTATCCTGCCATAGCTTGCTTCTGGTTGTGTGTCCTGGATGGTATATCGTACATTTAAGTCTCATTATGGTTTCCTTCGCTGCAAAACGAAGAAAAGTAGAAATACCCTGGCCTATGACGGTGCGATCGAGAAGTATCGATGCTGTGTCATATTTTTGGCCAAGGCGCGTGACTACAGTTCGGTTGTTGTAACAAAAAACAATTACTGCAATTAGAACGATAATTTGCAATCGATGTCCTTATTGTTTTTACCCCCGTTTACTATCTTTAACTTTACTATATTTAAACAACCCGTACTTCAACGTAAATGATTGAAAGTGAATTACACACGAATTAAAGACACATCAGCTCCGACTGTGGTTATATAATTTAACCTTTGTCACCACACCCGATCGGGAACCTGCGACATCAAATACCGTTCGAGTCTATTGATTATAAAGAAATGATGAAATATTTCCATGTTTCCCTGAAGATTATTGAGAAACCTTGGATATTTTGTGAATATCTCATGGCATCTCCTTCGTGTCACCAGACACACAATGGACACAGACTATGTCATAGACATATCAAGGTTATTTTCTCAAGATTCAAAAGCTTTACAAGAACCAAAACCCTACCCATAACCCAAATAAAAACTCTAGTCCTAACCCTGAAATAAAGGAATACTAACCCTAGTTTTAAACTAAATATTTCGATGATGTAATATTCTGTGTCCGCTACCTTAAAATGGATTAAATACACGAACATAATAAATGGGTGTACATGTATAAAACTGTGGGATTTTATTCAGGAGGGTATTGTGTAGGAAATGTAGGTGGCTATATGTTTTAGGGGAACTCATTGTTGGAAGTTTAACCATTGGTATTATCAGAAGAAGTTAGATGCTGCTCATTCTTGTGGTATAAAAGTTAAGCTGTTCTTATGTCGCCCACTAACACCTGTTATACCACATGAGTGATCAACATCTATCTTCTCCTTATAATATTACTGGTTAACCAAGTATAGAGGTAATGAGACTAAAGGAAATGATCACCAAAGAGGTGAACTCAGACTTGTTTTAAAGTGCCTATCCAGCCTGTGGGGATTTTACATATTCATAATCTTTGGGCTCTACTAAAAAGAAATGTAATATATCTTGTTGTTCGAAAATTGCATCTTCATGCCTTTTGCCCCTGCTAAAGTTCACAGGAAGTGACGTCAACGCAGGGACACGCAATATTTTGCGGCGTTATTCAACAGTGAATGTTTAGGAATTGAGTGAATTTTGTCTAAACAGGCTGTTTAAAGTTCAAAGCGAAACTTTCGCTGTATTTCATTGCTGAATCACTCTGCAAAATATCGCGTGTCCCTGGGTTGACGTCACTTCCTGTGAACTTTAGCAGGGGCAAAAGGCATGAAGATAAAATTTTCGAACAACAAGATATATTACAATTTTTCTCACGAGAATCCAAAGATCACAAATATGTAAAATCCCCACAGACTGGATAGGCACTTTAAAACAACTTCTCATAACTAGCACTGTAAGAAATGCTTGGAGACAACATCTTGTGGAAACACCACTAATTATTATTGCTTAGCTTTCAATGTTGGCACAGGCCTTCAATTCAGAACATAAGGATGAATAATGATGGTGTTTGTTTTTATAATTATGTATGTTCAACATAATAATAATTGTGCAAGTTGTAAGCTTGTGTATACAATGTAACCTTCAAGATTTTTACTATTTATCAAAAAAAATTTGCTAACCTTCAGAAGTCCATAAATCTTTAAAATCTTGTTGTCAACATGGGAAAGAAATAACCTTATTTGAATATATACAGTAACTTAAGATGTTGGCTTTAATAAACCAGCTAATTTGTAAAGTTTATTCAGCTGATTATAAAAAAGACAATGCCTTTTTATTACAAGTGAGATGAAATTCTTGCTTAAGTGTATGTGAAAATCACAATTGAAAATGAATGTGAAATGTGCATAATGATACTGGAAGTAAGTAAAATTCTCCCTTTCTTTATTGGTGTGACTTCCACAAAACAACAAAATTATTGGACAGAGGAATCTAAAAATAATTATTGGATGTTGATATTGTCACTTCTACACAAATCTGCAAATGGTTGCCATGAGTTTGTTTAGATTTTCCTTACCAGTCAAGAACAAAATATCTGTTTGTATTTTTGGTGTTGTTTATGTACAGTACATAGTCAATGGAAATATAGGTCTGGAAATGAGGCAAACTTCAAAGGGGTAGCAATAGAACTGTGATTCATGTTGAGGGGGACCTGAAGGTGCACAAATCCTTTGTTTTAGGTTTATTAATATTCAAACAACATTAAACCCAAACGTTGCTATTGGATAACTGCTTCATTATACAGAAAATACAATGTGTGCAGTAACCGTGAAAGTGCACAAACTGAACAAAAACATAGAACAAAGACTTTGGCTGCGTTTCCAGACAATATAATTCTAGTGACTATGGTTTGGGTAACTAGACTATAACTCTTGATAATTACTGTAGCCTTATCGAACAATTGATTCAATATTTCTATAGCTGATTGGCCTTGCTGGTATTATCATTGGTGCTATCATCAAAATCAAGTATGATGATTATATCAACCTCACTTCGAAGAACATTGGTGGAGTTTCAATCTTATTGATTGTCGTTGGTGGTATCATCTTTGTTATTGCTTTCTTTGGATGTTGTGGGGCGTTGAAGAAAAATGCAACAATGTTGACCATTGTAAGTCTATAAAAAGTCTTTATAATTATAGTATTGTAGATTTTTGGTTGTTTGTCACTAAAGAATTCTTCTTGGTGTCTTTCAGTACGCCATTCTTTTGATCATTATCTTATTGCTCGAGATTGCTGCAGCTATCACAGCTTATGTTTATAAGTCCAAGGTAAGTTTTGTAAATAGACTAGAACCTTTCTAATTAACAATTTTGAAACCTTGTTAATGTTCTGATTGGCTAAAATTGCTACATGAAGTCAAACGAAAGGTTGCTAAAACCATTTTGAAATGGCCGACCGAGCATGTAATGCTTTACGATTGACACCCACTCTTTAAGAAGACACTTTATTAGCGGACACCTAGGCAAGGTCCCAAGAAATACTGAAAGTTTTGGAGAACTCAAAGTAACTGGAAACAGTCTCGGACCCTTCAGGTTTATGTTCCCATTGTGATGATGTACATGGAAAAACAGATGTTTTCTATTTCTTAAAATATGTACATGTACTGGTATTCTCAACAAAATTAATTGACTAACTGTATATTATTATAGTTGAAAGGTTATGTCAAAGATGGTATTACTCATGCAATAGACAATTATGATGAAAAAAAGTACAAAAGTGCTATTGATCATGTTCAAAAAGAGGTAAACTAAAAAATATGTTATTGGGTACTTTAAGTGTAAATACAACATAACCTCAAAATCTTAAACTCAAAATTAGGATAATTTAAATTTAGTTATTGATATATACTATAAAAGTATATATTGACTTAACATTTAATTTGTTACTACTATATAATGCTATATAATGCTATATAATATGATATACAGTATATATATATATATTAATTAAAAAAAACCAAAATAAATTAGCATATTTAATGTACATTACAGTATATATAATAAAGATATAAGATATATCTTATATCTTTATTATATATACTGTAATGTACTCATTAAATATGCTAATTTATTTTGTTTTTTTATTCATGAATTATAAATTACAAATTATTAATTAAGTTTTAAATTATTAAGTAATTAATTAAGTATTAATTAATTTATGTGAATATTACTTAGCATTTTATAATTTTGAATAATTAGCAAGTTAATAATTGCAACAATTGATTATCCAGTGCTGATATTATAGAGGAGTTTGTAATTTTTTGTTTACTATTTTCTCTGGTCATAAGCACTCTTCCTCATCCTAAGGAATGATATTGATGTGTCTAATCTTATACTACTTGTATTTCAATATAGTTTGATTGTTGTGGGGTATCAAACTATACAGATTGGTACAACACAACGTTTGGAAAAGTGCCCAATTCCTGCTGTAAGGTCAAAGTTTCAGCAAATAGTACATGTGCAACAAGTGATATCTATGACAAGGTATAATTATGTTTGATATCATTATACTGTACTGTTAACATTTATTCATTTTTGTTCACAGTTTAATCATGTGAATTATTTGAATGATCAGACTATATATAAGAGCATCCAGCATAACTGCCAAAAGCATAGCACTAATTTATTATCAGCTAGTGATACTTATGGGGCTTTCCAATAACACGGTCTGTCCGGCGATATTTTACTGAATGGAACACGATACATTTGAGGAGTGCAGCTGGTCGATCTGCCTGGAAAATATGGGCCTAATCAAGAGGAGGTCCATTCTGGCCGGACTAACCAGTCTGACTATGTAAATGGTAACTCCCGCTAGTGATACCAGTAGTCAAATGTTATGGGGTCTATCACTATCAGTAGTCATTACTACAAATCCAAAACTTTTAATGATTTTATAACCAGTGGAGGCAATCTCACAGATAGTGCATCTTGGCTGCAATCAGTAGGTTTGGTGGCTTGACAATTTGTTTTTTCTTGGCATTACAAAGCTAAGAGTACAGCAGAGTCTCGCTATAGCGGTGCATCGTTATAACGCGCGACTCGTATAACGCGCGACTCGGTATAACACGGTTTTTTCTTGGACCCCAAAAATTTCACTTTGCCTGGATATTATGATCACTAGAGACAATTTGAATGATCTTAACAATTGCTGAACGTCCTGAATGATTGCAATTATTACAAGATAACAGAAAATGTGTGTTGATTTTATTACAGATGTTATAAGGATCCAACAGAAAGTGCTTCCAATGAGATTTGCCCAATAACTCGCAATAACATGCTTCATCTATAACACGGTCTCCACTATGGTCCCCAACTACTACGCTATAGCGAGGCTCCACTGTAGCAGTTGAACCCAAAGTTGAAATTAAATAACCCAGTACAATATAATTTAACTTAATTCCAATGTTTTTAGGGCTGTGCTAATGAACTTGTTGAGTATTTGAATGATCACTTGGCTATCATTGGAGGTCTGGGCATTGCAGTTACTCTAATTCAGGTTAGGACTGTTATGTGAAATACATCATGATTGTTACTGTATGGTAATGCCATTCACGCATTAGTTTGCATGAGGCCGGGGTGTGTGACTGAAACAGTTTCAGGGCCATTGCAGGGTACAGCATAATATACGACCATAATATATCATAATATACATCATATTATATATTATATATCATTATATACATTATATACATTATATTATATACATTATATTATATATCGTTATATACATCATAATAATTAATATTACCTGACCACCAACTTGTGCTGACTAGCCTGATCTTTCCCCTTTAGATTGTTGGTATCATATTTGCCTGTATTGTTTGCCGTGACATCAAGGATGGCTATGGCTATGTTTGAGATTTTTCATTACTACTTTAATTAATATACCGTAGATCCATACAGTTATGTTAAGTGCATGTTTAAAGTGTTTTGTAACTTCTGTGGGTAAATTTCTTTTAATGACCATTCATGTATATGGAATTACAATATTTAGTTTCACATTTGCTTAGTAATTATAGTAATATTCTGTATCAACACGATGGATACTGGTAGTAATAGTTGTACAGTATGATCTGTATTTGCAAAATAAGAATGACTAAAGACTGATAGCAAAACTGCAAGAACATATATTCTGGAAATTTTAGCTTGTCTTGTGCACCAGTAATGTAACAAAAATAGAAATGAGATGTTTAATTGGTTTGAAAAATGTGAAATAGTTTTATGATGCTTTTTGGATGTGTTCATTAAAGAAATACTAATGGTTTCCATGTTTGGATACACACATGTATTCCATTGTCTATGGTGCATGTTTATATAGCCTGATGCAAACACGAGAGAGAATTTGAAAGTTTCTGTGAACACAGGCGAGGCTCGTCCTTCTTTTCCTCCGAATCGCAAAATGGCTTCCATTCAGCACACTACATAACATCACTCAAGTGAAAGACGTATTACGCAATGTGTTTCAAACTGTTTCATATAAGCTTGTGTTTTGATTGGTTAGAGCCCCAGTTAATTGGCCCAACTGTTTCAAAAATGCTAAATTTAGCCTATTTTGCAGTCAGTATACGTCACAACTGTTTCAAAACTTTCACTGATGCAACTTCTGGATCTGATCAGAGGCTGCCGTCTGCCGCTAAGTTCGCAGGCTAGGAATTTTTGCTGGTTAATGCATGCAATCGCTGCGGTATGCAAAGCAAACAAACTTCTATGTTTCTTGAACTCTTCCGAAGATAAAATCAATGAGTTTCGAAAATAGATGGTAGAAATTTAATATAATTAAGATATTAAAGATACTAATCTGACAGTTGCATTTGAACCAGTTGCAACAGTCCGGATCTGCCCCTGACTCATTCGATTGTTTGCATCAGGCTATATAAACACAGGGCATCCATTTTCTAATTCTTTTATAAAATAAGATTGTGAAATATGCTGTGATGTCACAACGGTGTTTGCATAGCCTGATACAAACACGATAACTAACCAATCACAGCGTGCTTAAGACAACTTATTTTATAAAAACTAATAAAAGGTAGGAAAAGTGACATGACTTGTCAATATGCGATGTCATTTGTGTTTCTATTGCAGTACTGAGACAAAAGCAATTTATTATGCTTTGCCAACTCTATAGTACATAATGAAAGTGGCAGGGTTGCCGCAACAGCATACGCCAATTATTGCGGTCTATTTGTTTTCAAAATTAAAATAGTGACTTACAAGAGATGCATCCAATACAAAGTGAAAATCCTCACCATAAACCCTACCCTCTGAGCTAACCCAACCAAAAATATAGACCAGATAAAAACAGAAAGTAATAGCCATTTCCGTGAAAATGACGTCTCGACCAATCAGAACATCGCTCCCAAACCATGCCCAGGGCAGTGTTGCTCGCGGCCATTGCACGTTTACGCATGGTACTTTCGCTAGACTAAAGTTGAAGTGGTATTTGTGTATTTGAGACCAAGTTTCATGGTTATCTGGTTCCAGTATCAAGATGAACAAACATATGGACGTAAGTGTTTGTATTGTGAGCTTAGTTTCTAGTCCGTATTTATCGTAAAAACAGTAGAACTAGTTGACATTAATTTCACAACTGAAATACGTGTTATCCGTGTTGAATACTTCGCTTTATTATATGACAATGACGTAATTCTTCCATATAAGGGCACGAGAACAGAACAAATACCAGGCCGTATTGCATGGTAAAATCCGTATTTCTCCTCTTCTGAACAGAACAAAAATACGGATTTTTTTGCGGCTTTAAACCAAAGCCTAAAATGGCGGATGCGAACTGTCTTTTTAATTTTGAAAATGTAAGTACAGACATGAACGACGCCTTATTATTTTCGTTAAACTCTGACGACTTTGACGATGAATATCTCAAAGCAATGGACAGTTTAACAGAAACAAAGTCTGACAACGTATCACAAACAAACGAGGAAATGAAATAAATACAAACTTATTCAATTTCTGCAAGTAGTCATATAATAAAAACCTCATTGAATGGTTTGGCATATAATACGGCCGGGAATTTTACTCGTTTCTCGCATTTTTCCTCGCCGGCGGCCGGCTCGGAAAATACTTGAGAAACTCGTAAAATACCCGGCCGTATTATATGCCAAACCATTCAATAAGATATAATTATTATATGACAATGACGTAATTCTTCCATATAAGGGCACGAGAACAGAACAAATACCAGGCGTTATTGCATGGTAAAATCCGTATTTCTCCTCTTCTGAACAGAACAAAAATACGGATTTTTTTGCGGCTTTAAACCAAAGCCTAAAATGGCGGATGCGAACTGTCTTTTTAATTTTGAAAATGTAAGTACAGACATGAACGACGCCTTATTATTTTCGTTAAACTCTGACGACTTTGACGATGAATATCTCAAAGCAATGGACAGTTTAACAGAAACAACGTCTGACAACGTATCACAAACAAACGAGGAAATGAAATAAATACAAACTTATTCAATTTCTGCAAGTAGTCATATAATAAAAACCTCATTGAATAACTATTTCTTTGTTTTATAAAGACGACTAATTGAGCCGTCATTGACTTAGTCGTCTAAATCTAATGACAGATAGCTCTGAGACCAGACGTATTAATTACTTATCGATAGTACTTGTTGGCCCGCTAGATCAATATTTTTGGATTACACCAATTGTTTTTGCAGCAAATTAAGCTATATTGCTAATATGGGTATCTATTATCTAAATCTCCAACTGAAAGATAAAATTATAAAGATAAATTATTGATTATTTATGATCAGCAATATCCAACAGTGAAATGTTTATCAATGAAAATATTATACCATGATCTTATCCAGACTAATTTATACGGGTCAAGTGAGACACTCCAGCTTAACTTTCTCAAGCCATTAATTTTATCTTGAAGTAAATAAGAAATCTGTTCTCATTAGTCGACCAATATTGAATAGGGGGATGATAAGGAGGAGAAATGTTGTAAGTGTCCCAACACTTGACCACAAGTGTTGGGTACCACAAGTGTCCCAACACTTTGTCATTGATTGTAGTAAAAAAAGAGAAATACAAGAGAACTTCAATATGTTGAAAAATAATTAAACAAAAGTACTAACAATGTTTTGGATAATGTGTCTTTCTCAATTTGGGTCAGAGGTCAGAAATTTCAGCAACGGAAATCCGTACAGATTACCTAATTCAGTCCTGGCCGTTTCAGGCGAGCGGTCGCTCGGGCACGCCTCCACACATGCCTCCACACGCGCCTCAACAGTCCAAGGAGAACTTTCTACCGCTCGCCTGTATTGTTTCAGAGGAGCAGAAAACTTTAGAAATAACATACATTATGTCAACCATCGTGCATTCAATGAAGACATGAAAGTTCAGTTTAAACAACAAACAAATACCGGTAATTAAATTACCCTGATAAGCTGAATATTATCTGATTCTTCTGTCATCACGTTATATTCACAACACTTTTAAGAACGCATCGAACACATGCCTTTGTTAGCACCGCAAAGTATTACGGGCTCATTCACTGGATGATCTCCACATGTAAAATATTGAATATATTAAACGAGAGAGGTCTAAATGCAAGACTGGTTAAAGCAGTAAAAACGAGCAAAAATGGCTCGCCACCTACCGAAAATCAGACGGCCAGGTCTGCTAATTATTTTTCAACATATTGAAGTCGTTGAGAGACAGAAAAGGACACATTAACATGAATACATGATAAGATTTTATTTTGGTTTACAGTGTTACAGTACAAAAAATATCTACAGTATTGGGAGACTAATGATAATACAATAATATTATGGACACTAAAATTTAATTATAACATTTGGGCTAATGGTATTTTGCGAAACGAAACAGGTTTGCAAAAATGAAACAACAATTTGCAGACACGTTTTGCAAATTGTTGTTTCATTTCGCAAACCTGTTTCTTTTCGCAAAATACCATAAGCATAACATTTGTGCTATACCATATTGTATTTAATACATAGTATTAATTGTTTATATATATTTAGTGTATACACTGTGAGTGTTTAGTCGATTGATAGGGATAAAGTACATGTACTCTACACTTGTTTGTGTTGTGTAGGCTAATGACTACATTGCAAGATAGCATTGCTCCAATGCTTTCAACATTAATTTTAGCTTTAGGTAAGAAGGCTGTTATTAACAATAGTTTATGCATAGCCTGCGTGGCGGGCGGAATTGGGGGCGAGTAGAATAACTGTGGAAGGTTTTAGATAAAAGATTAACATGACATTGTGTTGGTCATTTAAGCACTTACATACATTGACAAATGTTTTTAGAAATAGCAATCATACTTAGATCCTTGAAAAGACTTAACAAAGATGTGGAGTATTAACATTCTTGCAGCACATTTCTGAGCTAATAGTAGCTAATCAAGACTGATGTCCTTGGACAGTTCCTCCATACACAGAAACAATACTCTCATTCTGTTATAGAGTAGATGTGTATATTCAGGTGTTTGATATGGTTTAGCTCTTATAAGCATCTTAATTTAATGACTGCTGCAATATGATCATACCAGACAGAGATTAGTGCATCAATCAAAGGAGCTTTTCGCAGTATAATTAAAGTGTCTATGTAGTGAAAAATTCGCAAGCATTTTTTTGCTCTAACAAACAAAGTAGCACGGCAGGATCGTTCACTGAACATTTCAAGTGAATCTGCTGCATAGTCTTCTAGTTATCAACTCTCAAAGTTTGTCCATTGGCATAGTTTAACGTTACAAAATAGGGAAAGACTGGGATTGAATATAGGTGGTATATGACGTATGCAGGTGGATCATTAATGTTCAAATCCATTGTTCTTGCATAGTAAGTACACCTGCATACGTCACAAGACAATGAACCGCGCGTTTCAGATTTCACCAAAAACATTTAGCCATGCCAAACTTTGAGAGTTGATAGCTCGAAGACTATGCAGCAGATTTACTTGAAATTTTCAGTGTGCGCTCCTGCCGTGCTACTTTGTCCGTTAAAGCAAAAAAAAAGACAGCTAATTTTTCACTTCATAGACACTTTAAAGATGGTGATAAATTGCATTAAGAGAAACAGAGTTAGAGTTTCTGATGACTACAAATGTGCATGACTTTATTCTGGGTAGCCCAGAGGTTTAGGTTATCAACATCTTTCTGTAGGGATGTACTGATGGGCCTCTTAAAGGTGCCGTCCAGCCCGTTCTGTGCATGTCAACGTTTCTGTTTACATCGTTTGTTTACATTGCATTATATAAACATTGAACATAAGTATTGCAAATTTTTTTCACACGCTTGAGCTTTTCCGCCTAAAAAGCGTGTTATAAGAAGCTGTTCTGTTCCTAAATGTTGTTAATATATAACACTACCACTCGTGCCTTCGCCACCTTTAACAAATACTCGCTTTCGAACTGTCGCAAATCTATTCCGTTAAAGTTTGTTTACATGTGGGGTCCCCAACGTTTGAAATATCGCACATGCGCAGAACGGACTGGACTGCACCTTTAAAGTGCATATAACGTCTGTGGGGATTTAACATGTTTGTAATCTATGGATTCTCCTGAGATAAATTGTAATATATCTTGTCAGCTGAAAATTTCATCTTCATAGACTTTTTTGCTGTTAAAGTTGACGGAAGTGATGTCATAGCGGGCATCTGTAAAGAGGTTTTCATATAGACAGATGCCCACTATGACATCACTTCCGTCAACTTTAACAGCAAAAAGTCTATGAAGATGAAATTTTCAGCAGACAAGATATATACAATTTATCTCATTACAAACATGTTAAATCCCCCATAGATGTTATAATAATATGCACTTTAAGATACATGTAAACTAGGGTATTATCAGCATTCAGTAATAATATATACATATAGGTTGTACCACAATCCTTATTCATCAATGGGATGTCATTGAATAATATGAGTAGGGGAAACTTTATAAATTGATTAATTGGTTATTATTTTTCTAAGCTATGCTGTCAAGTTTTTTAAATAAATTACATGAATAAACAACAGTATAATTAAAAATTTTTTTGCATAACACTTACTTTTTTAAGAAAGGTTATGTTAAAGACATTGCACAGTGATTGAGCAGTGAAATACAGAGAAAGTTTGCCCTTAGGGCTTAGCCTGTTTATTATATCACGCTAATTGAATCACTGTTTGACATCTTTAAGTGTCTCTGAGTTGACATAATTTCCTTTAAATAGTTAACTTACTTCACACTTTTAGTTTTTTATTCTTAGGTAAGTTAAACCAAGATTTTGTTAGATGATCGAACTCTCTTTAGCGTAAAAATTGTGTGTCAAACTCTAGTGTGTACAGGTCAATGTCTTCTACCTCCTCCTCATCACATTGAATGTCCAGTGATACTTTGTCGCTAATGTCCATGTTGTTCGGCTGACTGACAAAACTGGGAAATGGTGTTGCCATTATTGCATTTGCAGTATCGCTGTTCTCAATTGAACAACTGCTGAAGTCAGTAAAAGGTTCATTTTCCATCAGGCTCTCGAAGTCTATAATTGTCGCCGAAAAGGTGTCTTGTCCTTGAAATGTAGTCCCAGAAGAGCTCACTGATGCAGACGAGTTTTGTATTGTAAATAAATTATCAGCTGTGTTACTCATAAAAAATTCTGCTGCGAAGAATGCAGTTCCTTCACATAGAGCATTGTCAATGTTAAGCAATGGTTCCTGGACGTTGTCAGGAGACGTCACAATCTCTGGTAATAGGAAATCTTCTAGATAAAGATGGTTTCAAAATGTAATTGTAAGAACTATGCAAATTGTGGGAAACTGTTATATCTGTATATCAAATACAGATAGAGTGTGTTAGCAAATGTTTAGAGTAGAAATAATAGTTTTCTGATCAGTTAGACCAACGGTAGTGCTAGATATACCCCAGTACTCAATGTGATTAATACTTGCATATTTTGTAATAATTATTGCAAAACTTGATGTTTTTTACTTTTGTACACTTGTCAAGGGTCTGTTCGAGATCATTGTAATGAAAAGTGTTGAAATGGATGAGTGTAGCTGATTTTAGTCTTGATGTAATATATCATAGACGAGAAAGCATTTATTATCTGATTTGAAAACCCTGGAAGTGTGTTGAAAAAACGAGGCGATCCGCGATAGCCGAGTTTTTTAGTTGGCTTAATTTATGGACGTTTATTACAAACGACATCTCGGTTATGTTTTTTTTGTGTTTTCCTTATGAATTATTGAGTTTGAGAAGTAATATATCATACCTTCTTCACAAGGCTCAAAGCATTGTGCAGGTTCAATGGAATGCAGAATAGTGGTTACAGGTACCGGTACTTCATATTTGGGTTCTGGTTGAGGTGGATCATAAGGTTGAGGCGGATCATAAGATTGAGGTGGATCATAAGATTGAGGTGGATCATAAGATTGAGGCACATCGTTCTCTTTAGCAATACTACATTTTTTAACGTTTTGTGTCAGTGCTTCTATTTGGGGATCAAAGATGTGGGCATCATTGGAATCATGTTCATTTTCTTTTCTGTCTGTTTCAACAACGGTTTCTTCAGTTGGAGGATTTAAACCAAGTACCACTCCTTTACTTTCCACAGCACTGGTTGGTGGGAGCAGAAAAAAATAGAAATTTAGCATGGTTTATAATTTGCTTTTTGTGCTAGTGCCAACTCAATGGTTGTTTATGTACAGCAACTGAGCAACATTACCTTCCTTCAACAAGAAATTTAGAAAAAGGCATGAGTTTTAAGGCTGTCATGAAATCGGTATAATGAAATACTTATTGGTGAAACAAAATAACAAATATTGGTATAATATCATTTAAATGAAGATATGTATTTTATATATCAGAGCTCCTGTTGATAGCAGTGACATTTTATGTCGCTGATAGGGCTACTCTGTATAAATAAAGGTGTCTATCTATCTACACTACCTGTAAATATATATAAGTAATGTTTGTATGTAAAATATAATATTGTATTTGTGGAGAGATTTTTTCACACGAGTAAGGAAAACCTATATTTTCATGACTTTTTTATTCCCACATTTTTACTTTACTTTTTAAGAAATAGAAAATTACATTTTTATGTTTTTCCATATGGTTCTAGAAACACTCATAAAAGTTTGGGAGAACTCAAAATGACAGTGGAATCCTAATTTTGGTTGTGTTCCCATGGCAATTTAGCATACTATGAAACTTCCACTTGTGTTTCTATAAAAGCCTCTGTGAGCAGACATCTCTGTGTCTTCCAAAACACCGGCTTTTTTTCGTGCTCGGTCAAAAGCAAGATCGTAGCCAAAACATTGTTGAAAAGCCGCCATTTGGGAAGACACAGATTTGCCTGCGAAGGAGGCTTTGTTTCTATAAGTGTATGGAAACACAGAATTATGTTTACTATTTCTTACAACATAGTTTACACACTACATAATATACAGTTATAGAAACACAGCTTTTAGCCAATAAGAACCATAATACACCTTTTCAAAATGTTATTTTATATTATAAGTGAGGCCAGACCAATTTAATTTTGTTTCTCGGATCCGGCCGGGTCACTTTGGTGAATTGTCGTAAATCAAAATAAAGTGAGTAAATCATTGCCACAAATTTCCTTGACAAATATTGAAATATTTAATTGTTTTACCCTTTCGCATGAAATATCTTAAAGTGCCCCTAACCTCAAAATTTTTTATTGTCTCATTTGGAAGATCTTTTAAAATAATAAAGTAACTTCTTTTGAAGATTTTCACTTCTTCGCTTTCTTTTTGAGATATATCAGTTTGTTTGATATGCAAATATCTGGAATTTCATCACACATGCATAATGAGTTATCAGAAAATGTTATATATCTTTGCGTTCATGAAATAAAAACACTAAAGTGTGAATAAGACGTGTGTGCGTTTCTCCCACAACACCAAACTTCTTGATTTTAAAGGATTTCGTTCGAGAATGAAAGAGATATACACATTTCTCCAATAAGTCATGAATGTGTGACGAAATTCCAGACATTTGCACATCAAACAAACTGCACAGCAAAGAAACGAAAATCTTCAAAAGAAGTTACTTTTTATCATTTTAAAAGTTCTTACAAACAAGACAATAACAATTTTTGAGGTTATGGGCACTTTTATGATACACTCTCACATGCTGTATTTTTATCTCAAACCTTTCATGTTCAATCTATCAATTTATTTTAATATTAGTATATTCGTGTGTTTGTGCGTGCGTAAGTTTGGAACTTCTAGGTGTTCTGCTTGTGTAAACCGACTAGGGCGATCTATATGGTTGCGGACTTACAGTTCACTCGGATGTTTAAAATTTGATTTATTTTTATCTACCGACCTGCCAGGCCACTGCTACATTGGAAAAATCCGAGAAACATAAAATTAAATTGGTCTGCCTTGAATAACATAATATTACCTTAGAACATGGTTCACACACAGCATATAAAGTCGTCCTGTCTTCTCACATTGTATCTGTGTAACTTTCGACTCCATCCACACCCATCCTCCATCCTTGTTCATCCAACGGTATGGCTCGGTGACACACTGCCCTTTAGCTAGCACTAGAAATGAGTAATAATTCATAGATTATGTGCACTGGCATATTATTGTCTTAAATTTATAAAGGTGACATTATTTTTAATAACACTATGCTTAATACCACTCTTTGGACCCAAAGAAAACGTTGTTCTACAGTACATTACACTAACATACATTTTGAATGTAATTTCTGTATATAGAAGATATCTTCAGGGTGATAAAAAGGGTAAACAACTCGTCCAACAATGTCCTTAGCTTCTGTGTCCATGTAACGATGTATCCTAAAAGGAAATAAACACTTATAAATATGCATACTCCTCACAAAATATATAATTAATACTTGACATGTTGATACTTGTTGATGGTTTAGTCTAGAGTGTCTCATCAACAATCACAAGGTTGGATTGAATCCCTGTCAAGGATTCAGACATTCTGAGATTGAAGCTAGCTCCAGTAGCATATGCATGTTACTAAACACATCACCAATACTACCACATTTGCCAATATACAATTTTGATATACCAGTGAGTAGCAGTATATTATAACAGCTATTATTTCATGATTGAGTCGATTTTCTTTGATGTACCGCGGGATTTATATAGCATAAAGCCCTATGAATACTAATTAGATAAGAAATGAAGAAAAAACTAAGAAAATCTCTGTCCAAGGTGGAAACATTAGACAAAACTTTGTTGGAAAACCTCCTCAATCGTTCGGCCTCGCTTCTTTCCTTTAAATTGATATTTGTTATTACCTTCCCTCGCAAAACAGAAGTTTCAGATTTGGAGTAAGGCGACTGATGAACACAGATTGATGCACTGGTAGATCACCCACGTCTGGTGACCACGCTGGTTGAACAAGACCAGAAAAATCCCCTGTTCCTCCTATGTGTCCAGTAAAGCGTAGTATCTAGAGAGAAACACATTGTCAGGAAATTGTATCATTCATGATCGTTTAGCCAGCTGTTGTGGTCTAGTGGTTACCACAGTACACATGTCTATAAGCTACACAGGTTCAAATCCTGGGTCAGACCTCCACTCAGGGTCTTAAAAATAATTGAGGAGAAAGTACTACCTTTGCAATAATACCAGCAAATGGTAAGACTTTCGGGTCTTCTCAGATAACAACCTTAAATCGTAGGCCCTCAGAACCCTTATAATTGAGCTTCTAACCTGTTGGGGCATTCCGTTCAATAAACTAAATTTGTCTTATATGTCATGATATATTTTTACTTGTCAAGCCATTCTAAATCTTATACAGTTTGGATGTGAATTTCTTAAGATTTGTAGCTAATTGACAGATTCAAGCCATTTTAATGTTAGTAATGTTAGTGGGTGTGGTAAAAGGGCGTGGTCATATAAATGTTGTCAAATGACTCAAATAGAGGCGTTGCCATAAACATGTTTAATTCATTAACGAAATTAGCAAACGTATTTACAAATCTTCTTTTCGTGCTTCTCAAGTACGTCTTAACATGTGTCAGGCATCTGAACGCTCTTTCATCATTTGCTGTTGAAACGGGTAAGGTGAGGCAGAATTTCAAAAGCATTACAATGATCTCAAATTGAGCCGTCAAGAAGTTATGCTTCGTTAAAAATAATAAAAGATCTTCAGCATCCCTTGGAACACCCAGGCATTGAGAAGAGCATGTACGTTCTTGTACTCAAGCACCACCATTCACTTGAGGAAAGGTCGTCAGAGTTAAATTAACATTAAATGCTCAGTTGCTCTAAACTTGATTCACAAGATTGTAGTTACAAGATCCGACATTTTAATGCTAGTTAACGTTAATCCTGTTACAATAAACAACTTTCCCAAGTACCCACCACTCAGATTTTCTGACAGAAGACAAGGATTTTCCAACAAACATCCCAGCGAAGTCGTTTGGGGGGGGGGGGGAGTGCCCCCCTCTAGCTACACCACTGAGTTGAATAAAAAGTTTATGTTAACCAGACACCCAATTTACAACTACTGTACTGAATATTAGATAGCCATTTAGTTTGTTTTATCTTCATGGATTATTAATGGTTACACTGCCTGTGCATTTCCATTCAGAATATAATTATCTTTGGAAAGTACATATAGTTAGCATTTACCTTGAAGTTTGAACTATTTGAGTTGTTTCGTCTCACCATGTTGCACTGAATCCTGACTGAAAACTGAATTTTCTTGTTTCCCAAACAGGTTCCACCATTGTTTTCAAAATATGGAATGAACAACTCTGTAAAATTAAAATTAGTAGAGTTTAAGGTGGATACTGTTCCTTGAAATGTTCTGCGAATTTTAACCTCAAAAATATGTAATGGTATATAATATACTGTACTGTATACTGTACTGTATATATATATATATATATATAACATATACTGTATTTATATATATTATGCGCTACCAATCCTGCACCAACTTTACACGGGCGGCCACAGATGTAACACTCAAATCTTTTCTTTGATGCCTGTTTTGGCAGCGCTGTTCCACATGTTCCGGGTCTTACCTCCACTATCTCCCATCCCCGCAGTGGGAGAGGGTAGTGGAGGTACGATCCTGGGTATGAGGTTGTCGACACCTTGCCACACAGTGCTTTTCCATGTCTCTCTGTTCATTGCTCCTACACCACAGCTCTTTAGTGTCTTCTTTGATATATAATATTTATATATAATGATATTGTTATAGCTTTTTACCAACCTGACCCTGAGATCTGACATATTTCATCAGTGTCATCTACTTGTGGTTGCTTTATGTTTGGATTGCCATGAGATGGCAATGGTCCTTTCAATTTCTTTGCCACTATTTCCCAATCTTTTTTCAGCACAAAGTTGTAAATGCTTTTTCCAAGCAGTTCATTCTAAAATGATTGATGTCAAAACACAATTAATAAACTAGTTTTTAGATTATTATCGCTGTCTCAAGTATATAAACAAATTACTTTGCTTCAAGATATCTCAAAAGGATATCAATGCATAATGTACTGTACCTGAGTATATCCCATGTATGTCAGACTCTTTTCATTCACAAATGTAATACTTCCTTCATTGGAGATAATTATAACAAACCCATCCAATGCCTGTAGAAAGGAATAAATTATTAAATAATATAAAGGGAATGTGTTACATAGTGGAAAGAAGAAATGGGTTTTATGTTTGATAGATAAGAACTATATATAATATGGTATATCATTGAAGTGATCACAGCAAAATTATGTTCTTGCTGCAAGAACCTTATCTGTCTCATCTCTAACAATGTTTTATGTATTATTATTATGGCAGTTTATGGCTTGTCTTGTGAAAGGTCTTAACACAGCTTTTCTGCAATCTGATTGGTTCCTGAGACCTCCATCTCAGTACAGTAGTTTTATAGTTTAGCTTATGCATAGTTAATAGAGGGGAATGGTTAGGAAAGCCGGCGAACTTCAAAGCGTCTATAATGAGCTGTGATTTTAGGTTGAAATGGTCCTGACCGTGCACAAACCTTTTGTTTTTTGCTTATTATAATATTTAAATAACATGGTTGAGCGATTCAACCCAAATGCTGCTATTGGATGATTGCTTCATTATACAGAAAATACAATGTGTTCAGCAAGTGTGAAAGTGCACACATTTGCATAAACGTGAACAATAACCTAGAACAAAGACTTAGACCGAGTTTCCAAACCATCTCTTCTATATTAACTATGGCTTATGGTAGCATTAATAGCAGCATTAGCATTTTACTTTTTTTTCTTTTTTTTTAAATTATACACGTGGCCACAGTAATTGGCGTAAGCTGTAGTGGTATCCCTGCCAGACTTATATTTTATATGTTAATTTACTAATGGAGAATCGAAATAAATAAATAATGAATAAATACCTCCAAACCCAATCTCTCAATCCCTTCTCCTGATGAAGATCCTTCTCCTGATGAAGGTCCATCTCCTGATGAAGTTCCATCTTCTAATAAAAAGTTGTGAAATACCATGATTGTGAGGGGGGCTAAAAATGTAGGGGTTTGGGACGTGGTCTCTAGTACAAAGACCTCGATATATGAAAGTGATATCCAAGAAAAGTGAGGGCTTCAGGCGGGGGTGATTTGCAGAATGCAGGGTTAGATGGGGATTAGGGTTAGGATCATTGTTTTAGGGTTGCTTCCAATCCAATAACTGATTGGGTACAAAATGTATTGGTTACAACGTGACTGGAACGGCTGCTCATAATGTACTGTAGTTGCATTCTGCAAATCACCCCCATCGTGAGGGCTTCTGCTGTCTGTGATACAGTTCTATGCATGCCTTGTAGTAACATCTGTTTATATTTAGTAGTTAATGCATGTGTGCTACTTGTGTTGATGTCAGTTGAAGTGATCATTGTTCCTTTTGCAAATATCTAGATTTAACAGCAGAACCTTGTACAAGATCCAACCACAAGTTCAAGCTAAGACCTAAACATGTATGTACAAAATAATTATTTTAAAGGTGCCGTCAAGTCCGTTCTGCGCATGTGCGATATTTCAAACGTGGGGGACTCCATAATATGTCAACAAACTTTAACAGAATAGATTTGCGACAGTTCGAAAACAAGTATTTGTCATTAAGGTGGCAAAGCCGCAAGTGGTAGTTTGATGTATTATCCACATTTAGGAACAGAACAGCTTCTTATAAGACGTTTTTAGGTGGAATAGCTCAAGCGTGGAAAACAAATCTGCAATACTTCACGTTCATTGTTTATATAATGCAATGTAAACAAATGATGTAAACAGAATTAACGTGGACATGTGCAGAACGGACTTGACGACACCATTAAATTTTCCTTTTTAATTGTGTTGAATAAGTGCGGTGGATTATCCACCTTTTGTTAACTTATTTATATATTGGGAAAGTTTCATAAAATCATTAAATCACATTTCTTGTATAAGTTGTTGCAAGTTTACCTATTTGTTTGACATTGGAACTGCTGCTGTTCAACAATTTCATTAATCCAATAAAACTTGTCGTGAGGCGAATAATTGTTGACTTGTCTGGAGTACTTGAATTTATCCAAGGATTCAGCAACACCAATTCCTCAAACTGCTCAAGTTCATTCTTGCGGCGATTCTTTGCTGCGACGCGAGACTTCAGTTTCTGAATCTCATCTCTATTTTGACTCAAGGGTAAAACAGAAGAGCTTGTCGTTAAAATAGTGCTGGAGATTAAGATAAAATAGATGCTAAAACATGCAGACTTTGTTTGGGACCAAATCAAACAAGTGAAATTAATCATTATTATCAGGAAAAGGTCAGTATCATTATTTCAATAGTAATTTAAGTGCAAATGAGTCGAAAATGAAGTTTGTCTTATTTGAAAGAACTCTTAAAATAACGGAGAACAACAATGTACAGCTCTTCCATATTTCACTTGGTTCTCGAGATATTTAGACTTAAGCCTCTTTTCCAGTCATTGCAAAAACTGGTTCGCAGCTCGCTGCGAGTACTTGCATCTGATTAAAAACAACGAGCAAACAAGCACTGTGAGTTATTTTTAATTACATGCAAGTACTCGCAGCGAGCTGCGAACCAGTTTTTGCGATGACTGGAAAAAAGGCTTTATGTGAGATAATCTATGACATCACATGGTTTGCACAACATTTTAACATATTCGAAATTGCCGTATGTCTTTGAGACTTTTTAACAAAATCACTTAAGACCACATAAAACTTTGCATAGTGCTTCATTCCATGAAACTCAACATTGAAGAAAAGTTTCAGGTGATCTCCTTCAAAAATCTCAAAGATATACACCAATTTCCATATGTTAAAATGTTGTGCAAACCGTTGTGTAACGTCATAGATTATCTCACATAAAGCCTCTTTTCCAGTCGCAAAAACTGGTTCGCAGCTCGCTGCGAGTACTTGCATGTAATTAAAAAGAACTCGCAGTGCTTGTTTGCTCGTTGTGAGTTGTTTTTAATCAGATGCAAGTACTCGCAGCGAGCTGCGAACCAGTTTTTGTGATGACTGGAAAAGAGGCTTAAGTCTAAGTATCTCGAGAACCAAGTGAAATATGGAAGAGCTGTACATTGTTGTTCTCCATTATTTTAAGAGTTCTTTCAAATAACACAAACTTATGCATGATACCCACACAAATACAAATCAAATATCTAAAAAGGTTGGTGTACTGCCGAAATAGCGTGTAAGTTGTCTAACGTTTCGAACGAAGGCCCTTAAAAGCTATACTACTTTATTTGTATTTCTACACTGCCTACGTATAGCACAACACATTTTATTACACTGAATTGTTCATTCCCAAGTAATAAATGCTAAAAAAATTTGTAAAGTACTATAAGTTACGAAATGATGGATATGGATGGACTGGATTGAAATATATAATAACAATATATATATTTGAAAGCTGCTAAGTTCTCAAAAGAACTGGATATAATATGAAAAGTTGAAATAAGAGAACTTCAATGTGTCGAAAAATACTTAAGTAAGAGTACTTAACTATCATTAAAACCTTCAGAAATTACTAATAAAATCACAACATGTCAACATTGGTTAACCGAATATACTGACATTGAAATAAGGGAAGTTACTCTGAGTTCATATTATGCTACAACTTATTGATATACTACTTGTATGAATGACATAAAATCTCGGCACCTTTTCCCTTTGCTAATTTCAGAATAACGGCGCATGAATGAACAATGATTTTATTTAGCAGGCAGACTGTACTGACTTAGTGTATATGGAAACAGCATTTAATTCTTCAATAGATTTATGGCGCACTATCCGCTATTTTTCGCAGCGCCTTGCTAAACGAAGAGTGCAAGGTAATGATGTCAGTATGTATGTTTGTCTGAGAAAAGTATGATTTATTTATAATCGAACACGCAGTATATTAAAGGTTGCCCTATTTATCCGAGCCAGAGACATATTTTAAGCGTTCGACTATTCAGTTTATCACTCTTAGGTGAACGGAAAACCCAACTGATAGGGATTCCGAGGGCCTACGATTTAAGGTCGTTTTCCGAGAAGACCCAGCACTTTCTCCTCGATTGTTTTAAGACCCTGAGTGGAGGTCCGACACAGGATTTGAACCCGCGTCTCCCAGCTCATAGACATGTGTGGTAACCACTATAAATGACATGCATTCCAAACAATAGAAGAAGTGTCGTTAGGAACCGTTGAGAGACCTTTTTTGTTTGTTTGTGATCTGAGTTGTGTTTCTATAAATAGCATTAAAACGCACTCCGCTTAGTCCGCTATTTGCTGGCCGCTCGCAGACCTAATGGCGAAATTATATCTGACTTTCTCGTATGGAAATCGCGGGATGACATTATCGTGTTTAGTTTTAGTATAAATAAAAGTCCAACTCGGTTTTAGTAATGGCAGACGTTGCATGTGAAGAGCGGTTTGCCGAAATGTATAGTGATTTTATTTAATGAATTTTATTTAATAAGCTCCGTCTCTTTTTCTCAGAACTCTCCAATATTTGGAATGCTATCTTGGCTATTAGCCATTCACCATACGTTTTTTCAAGCTATACCCCCATATACACTGCGGACACAAGTATAGAGATTCAGGATCTTTCAGTGGTAATGGTTGAGCGCTAAGTCTGGAAAAAAGGTGTGTCCTTTTTTCGGCGCAAGATGTTGATGATATATATCTGCGTATCTATAGTATGTTTATTTATCGCATTGAAGTCGTCACTTGGCACCTTTTCTGGTTAACTGAGCATTATTTTTGCTTTCCGAGAGCACTTGTAACCACTTTAAAAAAGACTTCCTATCATGCTTTGGCATGTTGCCGTCAAATGATATAGCTGTGTTGGCATTGCAGCAGAATAATATTTGATATTCAGAATAATACTGGAACATTTATCTCCGGATTTCCCCATAAAGAGAATCCAACCGAAGGTGTCTGGTTTAACGTATATATATACCAGCGCTCACACTATTGAACTATTTAAAGACATGGTCGAGATAGTTCGTGCGAATAGACTGTTGATTTAGCAGTGCGTATATATAACATAGCCTTCGCTCTGCCATCTGAATTCTGGTAGCTCAATGGTTAGCGCGTCAAACCGGAGATCAGAAGATCGAGCGGGTTCGATTCCCGTCTGGGGCTCAGAAACATTTTTCTGCGTTTGCGTTAAAGCTTGTGTATTAAACAGTTTACGATATATTTACCTATATAAATATTTATAAAAAATATATACAGTATACATTTTACATCGTCCATGTAGACATTTTGTATTTTTAATATTATCGTGGAGCGGTCCACGTGAAGTGAAATACGATGTCTTCCGGCTGAGGTGGAGGTAAAGATGGTAACGTTGTTGTTAAGTAAACCCTGATGTTGACATAGAGTTGTGCCCGCTACAAGTGAAAATCCCGGCTAGACACGCTGCTTCCCGAAAGCTTTGCATGGTTTTTTAACCAGCTGTAAGCAGCTGTAAGATAGTCTAAATTATTGATATAAAAATGATGTACTGTTGACTGCGTAGGCAGTGTGGAAATACAATTCGAGTACTCAAAGGTTGGCGAACTAACGAAATAATCATGTCGATAGGAAGTCCAACTCTTTCTAACGAATGCCCTTCGTTACGCCTCGCACTCACACGAAGGGTATTCGCTGGAAACGTTGCGCCTGTAACTCCTGTAAACATTATCTCGGCAGTACACCAACCTTTTAGAGTATTTCTATTTCCACACTGTTTCTACGCAGCACAACGCTTTTGTATTACTTTTTAACACAATCTGCTTGCAGCTTGAGATCGCAGTTAATACCACGCTGTCGCGACGAATATCAATTCGATAATTATATTCATGTTTACTGTCGGCACATTGACTTTTATTAGTCGGCACGCTATCCTTGTACCAATTTTATACTACCTTGTTTGCAATGAGATTGAACGGTATTTGATTTAGAAATGTACACAGTTTACAGGATGGACATTTGATTGAGACTTTGCTTCTCAAATGATGATTTCGTATGATTTAAAAATATGTTGTGTACAAGCAAAGAAAACAAAATGTCAAAAGGTGTGAGCTCAATCCCCCCCAAAGTGTTTGATAAAAATCAGATAAAACTTTAGGTCTGAAGAATATCACTTCCATGTAGAACTCGCCAAGCTTTCCTGTACTATTAACCAAGCTTCTATATCAAGTACAAACGACAGATAATATATATTCAAAATATAGCTCAATCGGTTAGAGTCCATTCAGAGGTCGTGGGTTCAATTTGCAGCCGGAAATCCCTCAAGGCTCAACACAGAAGAGTTTCCTCTCTACACTCCTTAACACGCGGAATTTATCTTACCTAAGCTTGGCTTTCATCTAGTATATAATCGAGTGTAAATGCCAACAATTCATGTTAATGCGAATTGAATGAATCAATACGAACAGAACAAGTTCCAGTTACGATCATAAAGTTTCTTGAAGTTATCATTTGGACATGTCGCGTGTTGTCGTGTTGTCGTTGTTGTGTAGCATCACGCGAATTATTTCAACTCTAATGAATCACTCGTATGTGCTCTTATAGAACTGCCGAGACATCTAATGATCTTTTAATTTGCCCGTCAAGTTAACGACGTGTCGTATAGACATTTGATTTTCAATGAATAGCACCAATATTCACATAGGATGTGTTTGTCCTTTGGGTTGTTAAAAAGCAAAAACAACACTGCCTCGTCCAAACGGAAATACCGTCTTGTAGTTCTGGTAAATTTGGTGTAAATTACCAAACAAGTGACACTCATGGCTCGTTGCTCAAACATGTGCCACATATATAGTTTGTATATGTGACTATACGTGTTAGTATACAACTGTTCATACAAGCTCTTTATTAACGTCTGCGAAAAGATACTACGAAATTATAAAGGCTGTCAGCAGTTCTGACTATAAGGCAAACCATACTCTTTAACCAATTACTTGGCATCACTCCAAACAGCAGTGGTTCGTCGTCCGCTATATAAATGATGTATATGGAACTTCTATTGCCCTTTGTATCTTTAGCGAAGTGAAACTATGACATTAAACACACACGGTGTACGGGTCCCTCGACAATTTAATACAACGACACAAGGGATTTGCGGCATATTGAAGCAACACCGCTTGTAGAACTATAGTATACGACAATATTTACATCTTGTCAGGATAAACTTACCCAGGTTTTGTCTTGCCCATTTTCGTACAGTCGTTGTAGTGCCTGCTGCACGCGTATAATCAACTCAGATCAAGCTTGTAAAATACGATACGTTATACCTTACCGCCTCTTTGTATCTGTGCATGGCCTTCTTCACTACTTATGACGAAGGACTGCGCGTAAATATGCACGTTATGACGTCACGTCACAGGTCACACGAACAGCGGGTAGTACTATTGTACATCTATCGTGCGTGCGGGTTGCTAGTGCAACGAGATTCATTTTGCAAAAGATTATGCATCAGTACAAGGTGCTTTTCTTGCTAGGTTTGATATCTTTGATAGTGAAATAGATATTCCTACTGGCACAAGTATCCTGACTTACTGTTCTTCTTTAAGGCCATCAATGGCATTGTACCTATATCAAGCGATATCCTACCCGAACGTCTTGTTCCCAGTTAAGGCTGACTAGATACTCTGCAAATGTCAATGCAATCTCATTCCGTCAACGTAAATGTAAACCAACTACTTTCAATCGCTCATTTCTTATTAGAACAACTAGGACTTGGAACGCTCTCCCTGAACACTTAAGGCTAGATCATTAAAAATTTAAGAAGTCACTATTAGACTATTATAATAATGCTCTATTATCCTGTTACAATGTTGACGATCCTCGAACTTGGAAAACTGTCTGCCTAAAGTGCAACACATCGCGAAGCCTCACTGAACTCATAACTTGCTGTTATTAGTTATTATTTTATTTTTGTATAAGGGCCTACTGCAATCGGCGTTTAACTGTTGTGGTGATCCTGCTGCTTCTATGTATTTTTAAGAGGCGAAGCTAAATAAATAAAGAGGACGTATATTGGGGCGTATATTGTGTATAGAAATTCAAATACATATCGAAGATTACTGCTGAAATAGTGTCTCTAACGGCCGAGGTCCTTTACCCGCTTGGAACCTTAAGAGTATTTGATTTATAGGAATAAGAATCCAAGCAGCCGATTTACTCCGAAGAAAGCTTTTCGCTTGAAACTTTATTGTTCTTTTCTCAAAACATCTCAAACCAATTTTGCCGAGAAACACTAGAAAAATGTCGACCGAATATTTGCAAGTGATTTCACGTTTCGCTTACTTTTGTGAATGTTCCATTAGCTTTAATAACATATGGTGTCTAATTGAATAGTGACATATTTGAATGGATATTCAATTTCGATATATAGCAAGGTGAAAAGGTGGTAAACTGCCAGGATTTTTAGTGACAAAATACTTACGTTTCGAACGGAGCCAGTTACACCAGAGCTCTACTCGAAACGTCAGTATTTCGTTACTAAAAATCTTGGCAGTTCACCACCTTTTCACTTTGCTATATATATCCAAAATACTACCTACGCAGCACTCTACTTTTTTACAATTTCGATAGATCGATAAATATAATGATACTGTTTGCGGAGGAGTTTTCATGGTGACCCGTCGAAACATGGGAAAGTCTTCGTGCTACGGAATATAGGTTTTCGAAAACAAAAGACACAAAACAGCTCACACACAGAAGAGTTATTTTTATATTAATTTTCATCCGAGTGGTCTTACTAATGTTCACTCGCTTTGTAAATCTGTCAAAACAATAAGTCAAAACAAGCAATTCACTCTTTTTTGGGGCGAGAATACTTTTAAAATATCAGATAACTTATGTGAAAATGTTTTTCTGCATGTCTTCCATCGAGTGACGTTCGTTCGAATTGTGCTGGGCGTGTTTAGTCGCGTGAATAGATGTTTGCGTGGGTATAATAACTATATATATATATATATATATATAGAAGACAATGGTCTATTTAAATCTCATGCTGAGAGTCGTTGACTATTCACGGCTATATAACTGGAAAACAACAACTAAATTCCGATTTGTTTTTGAATATTTTGAATTCGTGTTCAATTCAGAAAAAAAACGGTCAGGTAAAGCTATAATTAAAAAACTAAAGGACATTTAGTTAGGTTGGGCGTTTGTTTACTGAAATATAATAATAATAAAGACGTTTTAGGAGCATTATATATAAATAGTCTCAATGCTCGTAGAACCTATATGGCAACATTGTATCGTGTGACATCTGAATGCATGTGACAGTTTTATAGAAAATAGAATAATCCGCCGTGGCGAAGTTAACTGAACACCTCCAAATCAACTAAGTGGATTGTCCGCAACGCCACTGAGCACTTTTTAGGGAGCCGGCAATTTGGCGCGAAGATTGGGGGTGAAGATGTTGAATATATCGTATATCGCTATGTATCTTTAAAGTGACTGTTATATCGTACTTGTTTTGGGGCCGCAGTAATTGGCACTAGCTGTTGCGGTTACCCAGCCTATTGTCTTAATGTCTGTATTTATGTTTGTAATGTATATGGCAAAGTTATTAAAATAAAATAAAATAAAATTTCATACTAATTAAATTTTATTTTACAACCCATTGAAGAAAATTAATATCAGGAAATAAGTGGGGGGGGGGGGCAATTGCCCCCCTTTCCCCCTCCGCGGCCCCTGCACTGCTGGTATTGCTCGATAAGTTTTGTTTCATGTAATGACTGCACTTTGTCACGGCGCAGATCTTTTAATATATTTGACATTGAGGAGACGCACGAATACTCAGCCGCATTTGCAGCTCGGAGTTGTCATGCATGTATCATCATCGTCAGGATAACTTGAAAATCAATCGACTGCAAGTTACCATGATTATAACTTCTTTCAAAGTAAAGCCGCCATTATAATATCGTTTCTGTTAATTCTCGTCTCGACAACTGCCAAAGAAACACTACTCACGACACTAGTACTATGCACTAGTATATATAGGTAATCGAGAACTTTAAAATATTGATGTCGGTTACCGTGCCATAGTGTATACATGTGTAGGAGGTCTAATGTTTTTAACGAACGCTCTTTGTCTGCAGACTGAGTGTTTCTCACGTCAGGAGTTCGTCACGGAAGTGCGCCAACTGTTTACAATTTCCGCCGTATTTCTACACTATATACAGTATACGCAATAAGCGTGTGCGTCTTCTTGCTCGTAATTGCCAAAAAAAGACAAAAGCAGTCATCTGACGTCATTTGACGTGAGCCGCACGTCTGTCCTCTAGTAGATCATGGCTAAGGATTTATGGTGAAGGAAAATTTCGAGTGTAGGAATATATACATATTAAGACCAAACCGGGACCAGTTGGCAGTTGCAAAAAATGCAACTTCAAGGCCTTCCGGCTGCAATTGAACCCGCGATGCTGCGATGCTAGTGCAGTGCTCTGACCACTGAGCTACGGAGGCCTGACAGACTATCCAAATAATAGACATATAAGAGATTACACTAAGACAGTATAAAATCAGTATAGCTGTGCAGTCACTCGTAAAAATTAGTCGTTTTTGCAATAAATTCCTCCCATGGCTAAATAATCCAATTCGTGATCTACATTTACGTGAGCACTTTGAACATGCATGTCCATTCACTATCAATTCCTTCCCTTGGTTACTCCTTTCTTTAATTTGCTAGTCTGCGTTTTTCTGCACGCGTTGTTGGTAGTGTTGTTGTTGACGATCACTATAGTGGCTTTCCGCTGGACAAGAGTGCGCCTTTCGTTTCTATTTTCTTCTAGTTATTCCAGTTGACTGATGTTGATGTTTACAGATTTAAGATCTCTTTTACAGGAATCTTTGTGGCTTAGAATTGGGCGTCAAATATTGCGTTTACCATGGGAGAGTTCACCATATAGCAGTTGTTTAGTGGCCATTACTAAGGGACCAAAGTCGCAGTAAATCTGTAGGAGGAGAAGCGGCATTGTCTATAGACCTCTTTCGTAATGGCGGCCAGTAAATATTCTTTTATATGCATGCAAATTAGCCTTTCTGGCCTCGTTACAAAGCGAAGATTCTTTGGAATTACAGACACACGAACGAGGTCAGAAAGGCTAATTTAAATGAATATAAAAGAATATTTAATTTGGGCGCCATCATAAAAGTGGTCTATAAACGTGTAAATGACTCCTATAACAAATACATTGATTCTCTCTTGATGAGCTGGAACTCTGATATTCATATAGCCGAACGACACGTTTTGGAATGACTAATCTTTTATGTCCTCGATATAATCGCATTACAGAACGTTGGAAGAACGTTCGCAGTAAGGACTGCTAAAGACTGGAATAGTATTGATATTAACATCAGAAAGGCTGATAGTTTAAATAATTAAAAAAAAGACTGTTTAAAACATTTTTAAGTGCCCAGAAAATATCACCGCTTTGAGATGTTTTCTAAGTTCCTTAAACTTTTAAACTTTTGTATTTATATATAATTTATTATGCATCTAGTATTTAATTTTAAATAACTTTAGTCTTGTATTTTTAATTTCTTGTAATCTTTCCGAGGAAAATAACTGATAACTCCGTGGCTGTTGGTGAAGGCTAAAAGGGATGACTCAAAAGGACCTTTACATTTTTTAGAACTACTAATCCTAACCCTAATCTCAACCCTAATCCTAACCCCAACCATAACCTTGATCCTAACCTTGATCCTAACCTTGATCCTAATCTTAAACCTAGCCCTAATCGTAGCTATATCCATAACCTAACGAAAAATAAAAAACAGAAAAAAACAGAAAGGTCCTTTTGAGTCATCCCTTTTAGTCTTCCCCCTTGGCCCCTCTTGAAATATCAATCTTTGTCGCAAGAATAAGGTTAAGGTGGCTCGATGTCTCAATCATGAGAAATTGCATTTTTCCCCATAAAAAGTTTAGATCTGACCTTTATTTTGGTTCATTGCATAGCTCTAGCGGTCGTCTTAATTATTGAAACGTTTCACACTTGTAGCATTTTGTATATCTAGAGAAATTGGGTTTATGATAAGCGGTAGATTATAGGCAAATTAGTGTTCTGGATTTATTGGAAACACGATTTCTCCACTCAGGTAAACTTTGAGGGTATAAAACCTTTCAGTAACCAAGACCACTAGAGCTATGCAATGAATCACGATGAAGCTCAGATCTGCATTACAAACATTTTTATGCGGAAAAGGCAATTTCTCATGATTTAGACTATCGAGCGAGTCCGGTTCCGCGTTGTCTTTACAACGTAAAAATGCCTTTTCTACGTTGTCAACAGAGCCTCACGACGGCATGATAACTACTTTAGTTTTGGGACAATCATTTACAAAAGCTCTTTGTGTGTGACATAGTCCAAGTACCTCCTGGCCAGGCGCTAATATAGGGAATGAGATATTTAATTTGCCGCGTTTTCTTTTTGGCCGAACGATATATTTATCGAATTTGTCTTTAATTTACCGGATTTGTCTTTGCAGAACTCGGGCAATTTGCCGATAAATGCTTAATTTGCCGACAGCGGTTTTCTGGGGTGTGTGTGTGTCGCACCTCACCTCGTGTTTCGTTGAGGCGTTGAGCGGCTCCCCAGACCGCCAGACGTAAATCATGATAGCCGCAGAAAATAATTCTGCGCTTAGTTTTATGTCTTTGGACAGTGTAAGATGAGTATATTCCTTTCGTATTTGTAATATATATATTTCAATATTTTATGAGATGATATTGATAATTAAATCGTGGTTTCCGGTGCAGTCAGACAAATAAATACGATACATTTGAGGAGTGCAGCTGGTCGATCTGCCTGGAAAATATGGGCCTAATCAAGAGGAGGTCCATTCTGGCCGGACTAACCAGTCTGACTATGTAAATGGAACCCCCGCTAGTGATACCAGTAGTCAAATGTTATGGGGTCTATCACTATCAGTAGTCATTACTACAAATCCAAAACTTTTAATGATTTTATAACCAGTGGAGGCAATCTCACAGATAGTGCATCTTGGCTGCAATCAGTAGGTTTGGTGGCTTGACAATTTGTTTTTTCTTGGCATTACAAAGCTAAGAGTACAGCAGAGCCTCGCTATAATGCGCATCATCATTATAACGCGCGACTCTGTATAACGTGGTTTTTCCTTGGACCCCAAAAATTTCACTTTGCCCAGTTATTATGATCACTAGAGACAATTTGAATGATCTTATCAATTGCTGAACGTCCTGAATGATCATGATTATTACTAGATACAGTAACAGAAAATGCATGTTGATTTTATTACAGATGTTATAAGGATCCAACAGAAAGTGCTTCTGGCAGTATCCAAGCTTGTTCCCAGTACTTTTTCCACAATATTGCACCAACGAGTGGCAAGAGTACTGGGAATGAGATTTGCCCAATAACTCGCAATAACATGCTTCATCTATAACATGGTCTACCGTGCTATAGCAAGGCTCCACTGTAGCAGTTGAACCCAGGGGTGGAATTTCATCGCGGCAATTGCCGTTGTTGGAGAGGAAAATGCCGTCGATCATTGCTGGCAACAACGGCAATTTTTTGCCGTCGAGTAACTTTTTAAGTTTTTAATAGTTTTTGAGGAAATTTTAGATTTTCTCCTTAATATATTCTATCCTTATAATCTTTAATATAAAATCTTTAATTTTGTGCGAATTATATGAAATCGATCGGGCAGCCATTTTGAACAGTTTCATAAGGTAGAATTGAGATACTTCATGTAATTCACAACGTTATGGATACTTTTACGTGAACATCTGCTGAGCCGCACATCCTATTGTCATAGCAACATCAGAAATTCAGAAATAATATTAAAAACCTTGTGCTTTTGTATTTATAAGCATGGATGTGCCATTGGACGAACTCGAAGATGATTTAAATAATCTTGAAATTGAGTTATTTTCTCTAAATAAACTTGATTCACTTGTGAACATATATTCATCGCTCGAATCCAAATACGCCAACGTTTTGGCAAATATTAGAGCAAGGCGCGTTGTCGAAGGGAACAGACTTGAAAGGGACAATTTTGGACAGCAACTTGTTCCAGATGATATTTATATTGCAGAAAGCAAAGAAAGGGCAACAGAGTTCATTGCCTGCAAATCAAGTGAATTTCCATCAGTTTCACTTTAACATGAGATATACAAAGACGCTAGATTTCTATCACGATCTACAATGGTCATGATTAGTGGTTTAGTACATTATTTTAAAAATGCCGTGGATTGGACAGAAATTGCCGTCGAGAGCTGCTGCACTCTACGGCAATTTTTGACGTCATTGCCGTGGAGAGGTTTTAGGGAAATTCCAGGCCTGGTTAAACCCAAAGTTGAAATTAAATAACCCTGTACAATATAATTTATCTTAATTCCAATGTTTTTAGGGCTGTGTTAATGAACTTTTTGACTATTTGAATGATCACTTGGCTATCATTGGAGGTCTGGGCATTGCAGTTGCTCTAATTCAGGTTAGGACTGTTATGTGAAATACATCATGATTGTTACTGTATGGTAATGCCATTCATGCATTAGTTTGCATGAGCCCGGGGTGTGTGACTGAAACAGTTTCGGGGCCATTGCAGGGTACAGCATAATATACGACCATAATAATTATATCATAATATACAGTACATCCTTATATTATATATTATATATCATTATATACATTATACATTATATTATATACATTATATTATATATTATATATCGTTATATACATCATAATATACGACCAAAAAACAATATTACCTGACCACCAACTTGTGCTGACTAGCCTGATCTTTCCCCTTTAGATTGTTGGTATCATATTTGCCTGTATTGTTTGCCGTGACATCAAGGATGGCTATGGCTATGTTTGAGATTTACCATCATCAAAAAAAAAATTTCATCCGAGCTACTACTTTAATATACCGTAGATCCATACAATTATGTTAAGTGCATGTTTAAAGTGTTTTGTAACTTCTGTGGGTTAATTTCTTTTAATGTCATTCATGTATATGGAATTACAATATTTAGTTTTACATTTGCTTAGTAATTATAGTAATCTTCTGTATCAACACGATGGCACTGGTAGTAATAGTTGTACAGTATGATCTGTATTTGCAAAATAAGACTGATAGCAAAACTGCAAGAACATATATTCTGGAAATTTTAGCTTGTCTTGTGCACCAGTAATGTAACAAAAATATAAATGAGATGTTTAATTGTTTGAAAAATGTGAAATAGTTTTGATGCTTTTTGGATGTATTCATTAAAGAGATACTAATGGTTTCCATGTTTGGATACACACATGTATTCCATTGTCTATGGTGCATGTTTATATAGCCTGATGCAAACACAAGAGAGAATTTGAAAGTTTCTGTGAACCCAAGCCACAGACTAGGATTTACATAAGTAGTTCCAAATTCAACCAGACTCTGTGTCCATTTTCTATTTTTATAAAATAAGACTGCAAAATATGCTGTGATATCACAACCGTGTTTGCATAGCCTGATACAAACACAATAACTGACCAATCATAGCGTGCTTAAGACAACTTATTTTAATAAAAACTAATAAAAGGTAGGAAAAGTGACATGACTTGTCAATATGCGATGTCATTTGTTTTTCTATTGCAGTACTGAGACAAAAGCAATTATTTATTTATTCCAAGGGCTACACGTAGTAGCCCAAGGTTAGGTTCCGCGGCCAATTCTGTATTTTTCATTTTAATATTTTTTTTCCTGCAGCAAACCTGCAAATGGGTGACTTTTTTTGACCTCGCCTATAAGTTAGCCATTTCCGTGAAAATGACGTCTCGCCAATCGGAACCTCGCTTCCAAACATGCCCCCCAGGGCAGTGTTGCTCGCGGCCATTTACGTTTACGCATGGCATTTCGCTAGACTAAAGTTGGAGTGTTACTTGTGTGTTTGAAACCAAGTTTCCTGGTTATTTGGTTCCCAGTATCAAGATGAACAAACATATGGACTTTTAGCGTAAGTGTTTGCATTGTGAGCTTAGTTTCTAGTCCGTATTTATCGTAAAAACAGTAGAACTAGTTGACATATTTTCACAACTGAAATATGTGTTATCCGTGTTGAATACTTCGCTGTATTTAATACTTTTAATAGCGAAGCCGCTTGTTTCACTATTTCTTTGTTTTATAAAGACGACTAATTGAGCCGTCATTGACTTAGTCGTCTAAATCTAATGACAGATAGCTCTGAGACCAGACGTATTGATTACTTATCGATAGTACTTGTTGGCCCGCTAGATCAATATTTTTGGATTACACCAATTGTTTTTGCAGCAAATTAAGCTATATTGCTAATATGGGTATCTATTATCTAAATCTCCAACTGAAAGATAAAATTATAAAGATAAATTATTGATTATTTATGATCAGCAATATCCAACAATGATCTTATCCAGACTAATTTATACGGGTCAAGTGAGACACTCCAGCTTAACTTTCTGAAGCCCATTAATTTTATCTTGAAGTAAATAAGAAATCTGTTCTCATTAGTCGACCAATATTGAATAGGGGGATGATAAGGAGGAGAAATGTTGTAAGTGTCCCAACACTTGACCACAAGTGTCCCAACACTTGACCACAAGTGTCCCAACACTTGTCATTGATTGTAGTAAAAATAGAGAAATACATGAGAACTTCAATATGTTGAAAAATAATTAAACAAAAGTACTAACAATGTTTTGGATAATGTGTCTTTCTCAATCTGGGTCAGAGGTCAGAAATTTCAGCAACGGAAATCCGTACAGATTACCTAATTCAGTCCTGGGCGTTTGAGGCGAGCAGTCACTCGCGCACGCCTCCACACGCGCCTCCACACGCGCCTCAACAGTCCAAGGAGAGCTTTCTACCGCTCGCCTGTATTGTTTCAGAGGATCAGAAAACTTTAGAAATAACATACATTATGTCAACCATCGTGCATTCAATGAAGACATGAAAGTTCAGTTTAAAACAACAAACAAATACCGGTAATTAAATTACCCTGATAAGCTGAATATTTATATCTCTTATAAGTTCCTCCAAGTTATCTGATTCTTCTGTCATCACGTTATATTCACAACACTTTGAAGTAAGAACGCATCGAACACATGCCTTTGTTAGCACCGCAAAGTATTACGGGCTCATTCACTGGACTTCTCCACATGTAAAATATTGAATATATTAAACGAGAGAGGTCTAAATGCAAGACTGGTTAAATCAGTAAAAACAAGCAAAAATGGCTCGCCACCTACCGAAAATCAGACGGCCATGGGCCTGCTAATTATTTTTTTAGAGACAGAAAAGGACACATTAACATGAATACTGTACATGATAGGATTTTATTTTGGTATACAGTGTTACAGTACAAAAAATATCTACAGTATTGGGAGACTAATGATAATACAATAATATTATGGACACTCAAATTTAATTATAACATTTGGGCTAATGTTATTTTGCGAAACGAAACAGGTTTGCAAAAATGAAACAACAATTTGCAGACACGTTTTGCAAATTGTTGTTTCATTTCGCAAACCTGTTTCTTTTCGCAAAATACCATAAGCATAACATTTGTGCTATACCATATTGTATTTAATACATAGTATTAATTGTTTATATATATATATATTTAGTGTATACACTGTGAGTGTTTAGTCGATTGATAGGGATAAAGTACATGTACTCTACACTTGTTTGTGTTGTGTAGGCTAATGACTACATTGCAAGATAGCATTGCTCCAATGCTTTCAACATTAATTTTAGCTTTAGGTAAGAAGGCTGTTATTAACAATAGTTTATGCATAGCCTGCGTGGCGGGCGGAATTGGGGGCGAGTAGAATAACTGTGGAAGGTTTTAGATAAAAGATTAACATGACATTGTGTTGGTCATTTAAGCACTTACATACATTGACAAATGTTTTTAGAAATGGCAATCATGTACTTAGATCCTTGAAAAGACTTAACAAAGGTGTGGAGTATTAACATTCTTGCAGCACATTTCTGAGCTAATAGTAGCTAATCAAGACTGATGTCCTTGGACAGTTCCTCCATACACAGAAACAATACTCTCATTCTGTTATAGAGTAGATGTGTATATTCAGGTGTTTGATATGGTTTAGCTCTTATAAGCATCTTAATTTAACGACTGCTGCAATATGATCATACCAGACAGAGATTAGTGCATCAATCAAAGGAGCTTTTCGCAGTAGAATTAAAGTGTCTATGTAGTGAAAAATTCGCTAGCATTTTTTTGCTCTAACAAACAAAGTAGCACGGCAGGATCGTTCACTGAACATTTCAAGTGAATCTGCTGCATAGTCTTCTAGTTATCAACTCTCAAAGTTTGTCCATTGGCATAGTTTAACGTTACAAAATAAGGAAAGACTGGGATTGAATATAGGTGGTATATGACGTATGCAGGTGGATCATTAATGTTCAAATCCATTGTTCTTGCATAGTAAGTACACCTGCATACGTCACAAGACAATGAACCGCGCGTTTCAGGTTTCACCAAAAACATTTAGCCATGCCAAACTTTGAGAGTTGATAGCTCGAAGACTATGCAGCAGATTTACTTGAAATTTTCAGTGTACGCTCCTGCCGTGCTACTTTGTCCGTTAAAGCTAAAAAAAAGACAGCAAATTTTTCACTTCATAGACACTTTAAAGATGGTGATAAATTGCATTAAGAGAAACAGAGTTAGAGTTTCTGATGACTACAAATGTGCATGACTTTATTCTGGGTAGCCCAGAGGTTTAGGTTATCAACATCTTTCTGTAGGGATGTACTGATGGGCCTCTTAAAGGTGCCGTCCAGCCCGTTCTGTGCATGTCCACGTTTCTGTTTACATCGTTTGTTTACATTGCATTATATAAACATTGAACATAAGTATTGCAAATTTTTTTCACACGCTTGAGCTTTTCCGCCTAAAAAGCGTGTTATAAGAAGCTGTTCTGTTCCTAAATGTTGTTAATATATAACACTACCACTCGTGCCTTCGCCACCTTTAACAAATACTCGCTTTCGAACTGTTGCAAATCTATTCCGTTAAAGTTTGTTTACATGTAGGGTCCCCAACGTTTGAAATATCGCACATGCGCAGGACGGACTGGACTGCACCTTTAAAGTGCATATAACGTCTGTGGGGATTTAACATGTTTGTAATCTATGGATTCTCCTGAGATAAATTGTGATATATCTTGTCAGCTGAAAATTTCATCTTCATAGACTTTTTTGCTGTTAAAGTTGACGGAAGTGATGTCATAGCGGGCATCTGTAAAGAGGTTTTCATATAGACAGATGCCCACTATGACATCACTTCCGTCAACTTTAACAGCAAAAAGTCTATGAAGATGAAATTTTCAGCAGACAAGATATATACAATTTATCTCATTACAAACATGTTAAATCCCCCATAGATGTTATAATAATATGCACTTTAAGATACATGTAAACTAGGGTATTATCAGCATTCAGTAATAATATATACATATAGGTTGTACCACAATCCTTATTCATCAATGGGATGTCATTGAATAATATGAGTAGGGGAAACTTTATAAATTGATTAATTGGTTATTATTTTTCTAAGCTATGCTGTCAAGTTTTTTAAATAAATTACATGAATAAACAACAGTATAATTAAAATTTGTTTTTACATAACACTTACTTTTTTAAGAAAGGTTATGTTAAAGACATTGCACAGTGATTGAGCAGTGAAATACAGAGAAAGTTTGCCCTTAGGGCTTAGCCTGTTTATTATATCACGCTAATTGAATCACTGTTTGACATCTTTAAGTGTCTCTGAGTTGACATAATTTCCTTTAAATAGTTAACTTACTTCACACTTTTAGTTTTTTATTCTTAGGTAAGTTAAACCAAGATTTTGTTAGATGATCGAACTCTCTTTAGCGTAAAAATTGTGTGTCAAACTCTAGTGTGTACAGGTCAATGTCTTCTACCTCCTCCTCCTCCTCATCACATTGAATGTCCAGTGATACTTTGTCGCTAATGTCCATGTTGTTCGGCTGACTGACAAAACTGGGAAATGGTGTTGCCATTATTGCATTTGCAGTATCGCTGTTCTCAATTGAACAACTGCTGAAGTCAGTAAAAGGTTCATTTTCCATCAGGCTCTCGAAGTCTATAATTGTCGCCGAAAAGGTGTCTTGTCCTTGAAATGTAGTCCCAGAAGAGCTCACTGATGCAGACGAGTTTTGTATTGTAAATAAATTATCAGCTGTGTTACTCATAAAAAATTCTGCTGCGAAGAATGCAGTTCCTTCACATAGAGCATTGTCAATGTTAAGCAATGGTTCCTGGACGTTGTCAGGAGACGTCACAATCTCTGGTAATAGGAAATCTTCTAGATAAAGATGGTTTCAAAATGTAATTGTAAGAACTATGCAAATTGTGGGAAACTGTTATATCTGTATATCAAATACAGATAGAGTGTGTTAGCAAATGTTTAGAGTAGAAATAATAGTTTTCTGATCAGTTAGACCAACGGTAGTGCTAGATATACCCCAGTACTCAATGTGATTAATACTTGCATATTTTGTAATAATTATTGCAAAACTTGATGTTTTTTACTTTTGTACACTTGTCAAGGGTCTGTTCGAGATCATTGTAATGAAAAGTGTTGAAATGGATGAGTGTAGCTGATTTTAGTCTTGATGTAATATATCATAGACGAGAAAGCATTTATTATCTGATTTGAAAACCCTGGAAGTGTGTTGAAAAAACGAGGCAATCCGCGATAGCCGAGTTTTTTAGTTGGCTTAATTTATGGACGTTTATTACAAACGACATCTCGGTTATGTTTTTTTTGTGTTTTCCTTATGAATTATTGAGTTTGAGAAGTAATATATCATACCTTCTTCACAAGGCTCAAAGCATTGTGCAGGTTCAATGGAATGCAGAATAGTGGTTACAGGTACCGGTACTTCATATTTGGGTTCTGGTTGAGGTGGATCATAAGGTTGAGGCGGATCATAAGATTGAGGTGGATCATAAGATTGAGGTGGATCATAAGATTGAGGCACATCGTTCTCTTTAGCAATACTACATTTTTTAACGTTTTGTGTCAGTGCTTCTATTTGGGGATCAAAGATGTGGGCATCATTGGAATCATGTTCATTTTCTTTTCTGTCTGTTTCAACAACGGTTTCTTCAGTTGGAGGATTTAAACCAAGTACCACTCCTTTATTTTCCACAGCACTGGTTGGTGGGAGCAGAAAAAAATAGAAATTTAGCATGGTTTATAATTTGCTTTTTGTGCTAGTGCCAACTCAATGGTTGTTTATGTACAGCAACTGAGCAACATTACCTTCCTTCAACAAGAAATTTAGAAAAAGGCATGAGTTTTAAGGCTGTCATGAAATCGGTATAATGAAATACTTATTGGTGAAACAAAATAACAAATATTGGTATAATATCATTTAAATGAAGATATGTATTTTATATATCAGAGCTCCTGTTGATAGCAGTGACATTTTATGTCGCTGATAGGGCTACTCTGTATAAATAAAGGTGTCTATCTATCTACACTACCTGTAAATATATATAAGTAATGTTTGTATGTAAAATATAATATTGTATTTGTGGAGAGATTTTTTCACACGAGTAAGGAAAACCTATATTTTCATGACTTTTTTATTCCCACATTTTTACTTTACTTTTTAAGAAATAGAAAATTACATTTTTATGTTTTTCCATATGGTTCTAGAAACACTCATAAAAGTTTGGGAGAACTCAAAATGACAGTGGAATCCTAATTTTGGTTGTGTTCCCATGGCAATTTAGCATACTATGAAACTTCCACTTGTGTTTCTATAAAAGCCTCTGTGAGCAGACATCTCTGTGTCTTCCAAAACACCGGCTTTTTTTCGTGCTCGGTCAAAAGCAAGATCGTAGCCAAAACATTGTTGAAAAGCCGCCATTTGGGAAGACACAGATTTGCCTGCGAAGGAGGCTTTGTTTCTATAAGTGTATGGAAACACAGAATTATGTTTACTATTTCTTACAACATAGTTTACACACTACATATACAGTTATAGAAACACAGCTTTTAGCCAATAAGAACCATAATACACCTTTTCAAAATGTTATTTTATATTATAAGTGAGGCCAGACCAATTTAATTTTGTTTCTCGGATCCGGCCGGGTCACTTTGGTGAATTGTCGTAAATCAAAATAAAGTGAGTAAATCATTGCCACAAATTTCCTTGACAAATATTGAAATATTTAATTGTTTTACCCTTTCGCATGAAATATCTTAAAGTGCCCCTAACCTCAAAATTTTTTATTGTCTCATTTGGAAGATCTTTTAAAATAATAAAGTAACTTCTTTTGAAGATTTTCACTTCTTCGCTTTCTTTTTGAGATATATCAGTTTGTTTGATATGCAAATATCTGGAATTTCATCACACATGCATAATGAGTTATCAGAAAATGTTATATATCTTTGCGTTCATGAAATAAAAACACTAAAGTGTGAATAACATGTGTGTGCGTTTCTCCCACAACACCAAACTTCTTGATTTTAAAGGATTTCGTTCGAGAATGAAAGAGATATACACATTTCTCCAATAAGTCATGAATGTGTGACGAAATTCCAGACATTTGCACATCAAACAAACTGCACAGCAAAGAAACGAAAATCTTCAAAAGAAGTTACTTTTTATCATTTTAAAAGTTCTTACAAACAAGACAATAACAATTTTTGAGGTTATGGGCACTTTTATGATACACTCTCACATGCTGTATTTTTATCTCAAACCTTTCATGTTCAATCTATCAATTTATTTTAATATTAGTATATTCGTGTGTTTGTGTGTGCGTAAGTTTGGAACTTCTAGGTGTTCTGCTTGTGTAAACCGACTAGGGCGATCTATATGGTTGCGGACTTACAGTTCACTCGGATGTTTAAAATTTGATTTATTTTTATCTACCGACCTGCCAGGCCACTGCTACATTGGAAAAATCCGAGAAACATAAAATTAAATTGGTCTGCCTTGAATAACATAATATTACCTTAGAACATGGTTCACACACAGCATATAAAGTCGTCCTGTCTTCTCACATTGTATCTGTGTAACTTTCGACTCCATCCACACCCATCCTCCATCCTTGTTCATCCAACGGTATGGCTCGGTGACACACTGCCCTTTAGCTAGCACTAGAAATGAGTAATAATTCATAGATTATGTGCACTGGCATATTATTGTCTTAAATTTATAAAGGTGACATTATTTTTAATAACACTATGCTTAATACCACTCTTTGGACCCAAAGAAAACGTTGTTCTACAGTACATTACACTAACATACATTTTGAATGTAATTTCTGTATATAGAAGATATCTTCAGGGTGATAAAAAGGGTAAACAACTCGTCCAACAATGTCCTTAGCTTCTGTGTCCATGTAACGATGTATCCTAAAAGGAAATAAACACTTATAAATATGCATACTCCTCACAAAATATATAATTAATACTTGACATGTTGATACTTGTTGATGGTTTAGTCTAGAGTGTCTCATCAACAATCACAAGGTTGGATTGAATCCCTGTCAAGGATTCAGACATTCTGAGATTGAAGCTAGCTCCAGTAGCATATGCATGTTACTAAACACATCACCAATACTACCACATTTGCCAATATACAATTTTGATATACCAGTGAGTAGCAGTATATTATAACAGCTATTATTTCATGATTGAGTCGATTTTCTTTGATGTACCGCGGGATTTATATAGCATAAAGCCCTATGAATACTAATTAGATAAGAAATGAAGAAAAAACTAAGAAAATCTCTGTCCAAGGTGGAAACATTAGACAAAACTTTGTTGGAAAACCTCCTCAATCGTTCGGCCTCGCTTCTTTCCTTTAAATTGATATTTGTTATTACCTTCCCTCGCAAAACAGAAGTTTCAGATTTGGAGTAAGGCGACTGATGAACACAGATTGATGCACTGGTAGATCACCCACGTCTGGTGACCACGCTGGTTGAACAAGACCAGAAAAATCCCCTGTTCCTCCTATGTGTCCAGTAAAGCGTAGTATCTAGAGAGAAACACATTGTCAGGAAATTGTATCATTCATGATCGTTTAGCCAGCTGTTGTGGTCTAGTGGTTACCACAGTACACATGTCTATAAGCTACACAGGTTCAAATCCTGGGTCAGACCTCCACTCAGGGTCTTAAAAATAATTGAGGAGAAAGTACTACCTTTGCAATAATACCAGCAAATGGTAAGACTTTCGGGTCTTCTCAGATAACAACCTTAAATCGTAGGCCCTCAGAACCCTTATAATTGAGCTTCTAACCTGTTGGGGCATTCCGTTCAATAAACTAAATTTGTCTTATATGTCATGATATATTTTTACTTGTCAAGCCATTCTAAATCTTATACAGTTTGGATGTGAATTTCTTAAGATTTGTAGCTAATTGACAGATTCAAGCCATTTTAATGTTAGTAATGTTAGTGGGTGTGGTAAAAGGGCGTGGTCATATAAATGTTGTCAAATGACTCAAATAGAGGCGTTGCCATAAACATGTTTAATTCATTAACGAAATTAGCAAACGTATTTACAAATCTTCTTTTCGTGCTTCTCAAGTACGTCTTAACATGTGTCAGGCATCTGAACGCTCTTTCATCATTTGCTGTTGAAACGGGTAAGGTGAGGCAGAATTTCAAAAGCATTACAATGATCTCAAATTGAGCCGTCAAGAAGTTATGCTTCGTTAAAAATAATAAAAGATCTTCAGCATCCCTTGGAACACCCAGGCATTGAGAAGAGCATGTACGTTCTTGTACTCAAGCACCACCATTCACTTGAGGAAAGGTCGTCAGAGTTAAATTAACATTAAATGCTCAGTTGCTCTAAACTTGATTCACAAGATTGTAGTTACAAGATCCGACATTTTAATGCTAGTTAACGTTAATCCTGTTACAATAAACAACTTTCCCAAGTACCCACCACTCAGATTTTCTGACAGAAGACAAGGATTTTCCAACAAACATCCCAGCGAAGTCGTTTGGGGGGGGGGGGGAGTGCCCCCCTCTAGCTACACCACTGAGTTGAATAAAAAGTTTATGTTAACCAGACACCCAATTTACAACTACTGTACTGAATATTAGATAGCCATTTAGTTTGTTTTATCTTCATGGATTATTAATGGTTACACTGCCTGTGCATTTCCATTCAGAATATAATTATCTTTGGAAAGTACATATAGTTAGCATTTACCTTGAAGTTTGAACTATTTGAGTTGTTTCGTCTCACCATGTTGCACTGAATCCTGACTGAAAACTGAATTTTCTTGTTTCCCAAACAGGTTCCACCATTGTTTTCAAAATATGGAATGAACAACTCTGTAAAATTAAAATTAGTAGAGTTTAAGGTGGATACTGTTCCTTGAAATGTTCTGCGAATTTTAACCTCAAAAATATGTAATGGTATATAATATACTGTACTGTATACTGTACTGTATATATATATATATATATATATATATATATATAACATATACTGTATTTATATATATTATGCGCTACCAATCCTGCACCAACTTTACACGGGCGGCCACAGATGTAACACTCAAATCTTTTCTTTGATGCCTGTTTTGGCAGCGCTGTTCCACATGTTCCGGGTCTTACCTCCACTATCTCCCATCCCCGCAGTGGGAGAGGGTAGTGGAGGTACGATCCTGGGTATGAGGTTGTCGACACCTTGCCACACAGTGCTTTTCCATGTCTCTCTGTTCATTGCTCCTACACCACAGCTCTTTAGTGTCTTCTTTGATATATAATATTTATATATAATGATATTGTTATAGCTTTTTACCAACCTGACCCTGAGATCTGACATATTTCATCAGTGTCATCTACTTGTGGTTGCTTTATGTTTGGATTGCCATGAGATGGCAATGGTCCTTTCAATTTCTTTGCCACTATTTCCCAATCTTTTTTCAGCACAAAGTTGTAAATGCTTTTTCCAAGCAGTTCATTCTAAAATGATTGATGTCAAAACACAATTAATAAACTAGTTTTTAGATTATTATCGCTGTCTCAAGTATATAAACAAATTACTTTGCTTCAAGATATCTCAAAAGGATATCAATGCATAATGTACTGTACCTGAGTATATCCCATGTATGTCAGACTCTTTTCATTCACAAATGTAATACTTCCTTCATTGGAGATAATTATAACAAACCCATCCAATGCCTGTAGAAAGGAATAAATTATTAAATAATATAAAGGGAATGTGTTACATAGTGGAAAGAAGAAATGGGTTTTATGTTTGATAGATAAGAACTATATATAATATGGTATATCATTGAAGTGAATAAGTGATCACAGCAAAATTATGTTCTTGCTGCAAGAACCTTATCTGTCTCATCTCTAACAATGTTTTATGTATTATATGGCAGTTTATGGCTTGTCTTGTGAAAGGTCTTAACACAGCTTTTCTGCAATCTGATTGGTTCCTGAGACCTCCATCTCAGTACAGTAGTTTTATAGTTTAGCTTATGCATAGTTAATAGAGGGGAATGGTTAGGAAAGCCGGCGAACTTCAAAGCGTCTATAATGAGCTGTGATTTTAGGTTGAAATGGTCCTGACCGTGCACAAACCTTTTGTTTTTTGCTTATTATAATATTTAAATAACATGGTTGAGCGATTCAACCCAAATGCTGCTGTTGGATGATTGCTTCATTATACAGAAAATACAATGTGTTCAGCAAGTGTGAAAGTGCACACATTTGCATAAACGTGAACAATAACCTAGAACAAAGACTTAGACCGAGTTTCCAAACCATCTCTTCTATATTAACTATGGCTTATGGTAGCATTAATAGCAGCATTAGCATTTTACTTTTTTTTCTTTTTTTTTAAATTATACACGGGGCCACAGTAATTGGCGTAAGCTGTAGTGGTATCCCTGCCAGACTTATATTTTATATGTTAATTTACTAATGGAGAATCGAAATAAATAAATAATGAATAAATACCTCCAATATTGCACCAACGAGTGGCAAGAGTACTGGGAATGAGATTTGCCCAATAACTCGCAATAACATGCTTCATCTATAACATGGTCTACCGTGCTATAGCAAGGCTCCACTGTAGCAGTTGAACCCAGGGGTGGAATTTCATCGCGGCAATTGCCGTTGTTGGAGAGGAAAATGCCGTCGATCATTGCTGGCAACAACGGCAATTTTTTGCCGTCGAGTAACTTTTTAAGTTTTTAATAGTTTTTGAGGAAATTTTAGATTTTCTCCTTAATATATTCTATCCTTATAATCTTTAATATAAAATCTTTAATTTTGTGCGAATTATATGAAATCGATCGGGCAGCCATTTTGAACAGTTTCATAAGGTAGAATTGAGATACTTCATGTAATTCACAACGTTATGGATACTTTTACGTGAACATCTGCTGAGCCGCACATCCTATTGTCATAGCAACATCAGAAATTCAGAAATAATATTAAAAACCTTGTGCTTTTGTATTTATAAGCATGGATGTGCCATTGGACGAACTCGAAGATGATTTAAATAATCTTGAAATTGAGTTATTTTCTCTAAATAAACTTGATTCACTTGTGAACATATATTCATCGCTCGAATCCAAATACGCCAACGTTTTGGCAAATATTAGAGCAAGGCGCGTTGTCGAAGGGAACAGACTTGAAAGGGACAATTTTGGACAGCAACTTGTTCCAGATGATATTTATATTGCAGAAAGCAAAGAAAGGGCAACAGAGTTCATTGCCTGCAAATCAAGTGAATTTCCATCAGTTTCACTTTAACATGAGATATACAAAGACGCTAGATTTCTATCACGATCTACAATGGTCATGATTAGTGGTTTAGTACATTATTTTAAAAATGCCGTGGATTGGACAGAAATTGCCGTCGAGAGCTGCTGCACTCTACGGCAATTTTTGACGTCATTGCCGTGGAGAGGTTTTAGGGAAATTCCAGGCCTGGTTAAACCCAAAGTTGAAATTAAATAACCCTGTACAATATAATTTATCTTAATTCCAATGTTTTTAGGGCTGTGTTAATGAACTTTTTGACTATTTGAATGATCACTTGGCTATCATTGGAGGTCTGGGCATTGCAGTTGCTCTAATTCAGGTTAGGACTGTTATGTGAAATACATCATGATTGTTACTGTATGGTAATGCCATTCATGCATTAGTTTGCATGAGCCCGGGGTGTGTGACTGAAACAGTTTCGGGGCCATTGCAGGGTACAGCATAATATACGACCATAATAATTATATCATAATATACAGTACATCCTTATATTATATATTATATATCATTATATACATTATACATTATATTATATACATTATATTATATATTATATATCGTTATATACATCATAATATACGACCAAAAAACAATATTACCTGACCACCAACTTGTGCTGACTAGCCTGATCTTTCCCCTTTAGATTGTTGGTATCATATTTGCCTGTATTGTTTGCCGTGACATCAAGGATGGCTATGGCTATGTTTGAGATTTACCATCATCAAAAAAAAAATTTCATCCGAGCTACTACTTTAATATACCGTAGATCCATACAATTATGTTAAGTGCATGTTTAAAGTGTTTTGTAACTTCTGTGGGTTAATTTCTTTTAATGTCATTCATGTATATGGAATTACAATATTTAGTTTTACATTTGCTTAGTAATTATAGTAATCTTCTGTATCAACACGATGGCACTGGTAGTAATAGTTGTACAGTATGATCTGTATTTGCAAAATAAGACTGATAGCAAAACTGCAAGAACATATATTCTGGAAATTTTAGCTTGTCTTGTGCACCAGTAATGTAACAAAAATATAAATGAGATGTTTAATTGTTTGAAAAATGTGAAATAGTTTTGATGCTTTTTGGATGTATTCATTAAAGAGATACTAATGGTTTCCATGTTTGGATACACACATGTATTCCATTGTCTATGGTGCATGTTTATATAGCCTGATGCAAACACAAGAGAGAATTTGAAAGTTTCTGTGAACCCAAGCCACAGACTAGGATTTACATAAGTAGTTCCAAATTCAACCAGACTCTGTGTCCATTTTCTATTTTTATAAAATAAGACTGCAAAATATGCTGTGATATCACAACCGTGTTTGCATAGCCTGATACAAACACAATAACTGACCAATCATAGCGTGCTTAAGACAACTTATTTTAATAAAAACTAATAAAAGGTAGGAAAAGTGACATGACTTGTCAATATGCGATGTCATTTGTTTTTCTATTGCAGTACTGAGACAAAAGCAATTATTTATTTATTCCAAGGGCTACACGTAGTAGCCCAAGGTTAGGTTCCGCGGCCAATTCTGTATTTTTCATTTTAATATTTTTTTTCCTGCAGCAAACCTGCAAATGGGTGACTTTTTTTGACCTCGCCTATAAGTTAGCCATTTCCGTGAAAATGACGTCTCGCCAATCGGAACCTCGCTTCCAAACATGCCCCCCAGGGCAGTGTTGCTCGCGGCCATTTACGTTTACGCATGGCATTTCGCTAGACTAAAGTTGGAGTGTTACTTGTGTGTTTGAAACCAAGTTTCCTGGTTATTTGGTTCCCAGTATCAAGATGAACAAACATATGGACTTTTAGCGTAAGTGTTTGCATTGTGAGCTTAGTTTCTAGTCCGTATTTATCGTAAAAACAGTAGAACTAGTTGACATATTTTCACAACTGAAATATGTGTTATCCGTGTTGAATACTTCGCTGTATTTAATACTTTTAATAGCGAAGCCGCTTGTTTCACTATTTCTTTGTTTTATAAAGACGACTAATTGAGCCGTCATTGACTTAGTCGTCTAAATCTAATGACAGATAGCTCTGAGACCAGACGTATTGATTACTTATCGATAGTACTTGTTGGCCCGCTAGATCAATATTTTTGGATTACACCAATTGTTTTTGCAGCAAATTAAGCTATATTGCTAATATGGGTATCTATTATCTAAATCTCCAACTGAAAGATAAAATTATAAAGATAAATTATTGATTATTTATGATCAGCAATATCCAACAATGATCTTATCCAGACTAATTTATACGGGTCAAGTGAGACACTCCAGCTTAACTTTCTGAAGCCCATTAATTTTATCTTGAAGTAAATAAGAAATCTGTTCTCATTAGTCGACCAATATTGAATAGGGGGATGATAAGGAGGAGAAATGTTGTAAGTGTCCCAACACTTGACCACAAGTGTCCCAACACTTGACCACAAGTGTCCCAACACTTGTCATTGATTGTAGTAAAAATAGAGAAATACATGAGAACTTCAATATGTTGAAAAATAATTAAACAAAAGTACTAACAATGTTTTGGATAATGTGTCTTTCTCAATCTGGGTCAGAGGTCAGAAATTTCAGCAACGGAAATCCGTACAGATTACCTAATTCAGTCCTGGGCGTTTGAGGCGAGCAGTCACTCGCGCACGCCTCCACACGCGCCTCCACACGCGCCTCAACAGTCCAAGGAGAGCTTTCTACCGCTCGCCTGTATTGTTTCAGAGGATCAGAAAACTTTAGAAATAACATACATTATGTCAACCATCGTGCATTCAATGAAGACATGAAAGTTCAGTTTAAAACAACAAACAAATACCGGTAATTAAATTACCCTGATAAGCTGAATATTTATATCTCTTATAAGTTCCTCCAAGTTATCTGATTCTTCTGTCATCACGTTATATTCACAACACTTTGAAGTAAGAACGCATCGAACACATGCCTTTGTTAGCACCGCAAAGTATTACGGGCTCATTCACTGGACTTCTCCACATGTAAAATATTGAATATATTAAACGAGAGAGGTCTAAATGCAAGACTGGTTAAATCAGTAAAAACAAGCAAAAATGGCTCGCCACCTACCGAAAATCAGACGGCCATGGGCCTGCTAATTATTTTTTTAGAGACAGAAAAGGACACATTAACATGAATACTGTACATGATAGGATTTTATTTTGGTATACAGTGTTACAGTACAAAAAATATCTACAGTATTGGGAGACTAATGATAATACAATAATATTATGGACACTCAAATTTAATTATAACATTTGGGCTAATGTTATTTTGCGAAACGAAACAGGTTTGCAAAAATGAAACAACAATTTGCAGACACGTTTTGCAAATTGTTGTTTCATTTCGCAAACCTGTTTCTTTTCGCAAAATACCATAAGCATAACATTTGTGCTATACCATATTGTATTTAATACATAGTATTAATTGTTTATATATATATATATTTAGTGTATACACTGTGAGTGTTTAGTCGATTGATAGGGATAAAGTACATGTACTCTACACTTGTTTGTGTTGTGTAGGCTAATGACTACATTGCAAGATAGCATTGCTCCAATGCTTTCAACATTAATTTTAGCTTTAGGTAAGAAGGCTGTTATTAACAATAGTTTATGCATAGCCTGCGTGGCGGGCGGAATTGGGGGCGAGTAGAATAACTGTGGAAGGTTTTAGATAAAAGATTAACATGACATTGTGTTGGTCATTTAAGCACTTACATACATTGACAAATGTTTTTAGAAATGGCAATCATGTACTTAGATCCTTGAAAAGACTTAACAAAGGTGTGGAGTATTAACATTCTTGCAGCACATTTCTGAGCTAATAGTAGCTAATCAAGACTGATGTCCTTGGACAGTTCCTCCATACACAGAAACAATACTCTCATTCTGTTATAGAGTAGATGTGTATATTCAGGTGTTTGATATGGTTTAGCTCTTATAAGCATCTTAATTTAACGACTGCTGCAATATGATCATACCAGACAGAGATTAGTGCATCAATCAAAGGAGCTTTTCGCAGTAGAATTAAAGTGTCTATGTAGTGAAAAATTCGCTAGCATTTTTTTGCTCTAACAAACAAAGTAGCACGGCAGGATCGTTCACTGAACATTTCAAGTGAATCTGCTGCATAGTCTTCTAGTTATCAACTCTCAAAGTTTGTCCATTGGCATAGTTTAACGTTACAAAATAAGGAAAGACTGGGATTGAATATAGGTGGTATATGACGTATGCAGGTGGATCATTAATGTTCAAATCCATTGTTCTTGCATAGTAAGTACACCTGCATACGTCACAAGACAATGAACCGCGCGTTTCAGGTTTCACCAAAAACATTTAGCCATGCCAAACTTTGAGAGTTGATAGCTCGAAGACTATGCAGCAGATTTACTTGAAATTTTCAGTGTACGCTCCTGCCGTGCTACTTTGTCCGTTAAAGCTAAAAAAAAGACAGCAAATTTTTCACTTCATAGACACTTTAAAGATGGTGATAAATTGCATTAAGAGAAACAGAGTTAGAGTTTCTGATGACTACAAATGTGCATGACTTTATTCTGGGTAGCCCAGAGGTTTAGGTTATCAACATCTTTCTGTAGGGATGTACTGATGGGCCTCTTAAAGGTGCCGTCCAGCCCGTTCTGTGCATGTCCACGTTTCTGTTTACATCGTTTGTTTACATTGCATTATATAAACATTGAACATAAGTATTGCAAATTTTTTTCACACGCTTGAGCTTTTCCGCCTAAAAAGCGTGTTATAAGAAGCTGTTCTGTTCCTAAATGTTGTTAATATATAACACTACCACTCGTGCCTTCGCCACCTTTAACAAATACTCGCTTTCGAACTGTTGCAAATCTATTCCGTTAAAGTTTGTTTACATGTAGGGTCCCCAACGTTTGAAATATCGCACATGCGCAGGACGGACTGGACTGCACCTTTAAAGTGCATATAACGTCTGTGGGGATTTAACATGTTTGTAATCTATGGATTCTCCTGAGATAAATTGTGATATATCTTGTCAGCTGAAAATTTCATCTTCATAGACTTTTTTGCTGTTAAAGTTGACGGAAGTGATGTCATAGCGGGCATCTGTAAAGAGGTTTTCATATAGACAGATGCCCACTATGACATCACTTCCGTCAACTTTAACAGCAAAAAGTCTATGAAGATGAAATTTTCAGCAGACAAGATATATACAATTTATCTCATTACAAACATGTTAAATCCCCCATAGATGTTATAATAATATGCACTTTAAGATACATGTAAACTAGGGTATTATCAGCATTCAGTAATAATATATACATATAGGTTGTACCACAATCCTTATTCATCAATGGGATGTCATTGAATAATATGAGTAGGGGAAACTTTATAAATTGATTAATTGGTTATTATTTTTCTAAGCTATGCTGTCAAGTTTTTTAAATAAATTACATGAATAAACAACAGTATAATTAAAATTTGTTTTTACATAACACTTACTTTTTTAAGAAAGGTTATGTTAAAGACATTGCACAGTGATTGAGCAGTGAAATACAGAGAAAGTTTGCCCTTAGGGCTTAGCCTGTTTATTATATCACGCTAATTGAATCACTGTTTGACATCTTTAAGTGTCTCTGAGTTGACATAATTTCCTTTAAATAGTTAACTTACTTCACACTTTTAGTTTTTTATTCTTAGGTAAGTTAAACCAAGATTTTGTTAGATGATCGAACTCTCTTTAGCGTAAAAATTGTGTGTCAAACTCTAGTGTGTACAGGTCAATGTCTTCTACCTCCTCCTCCTCCTCATCACATTGAATGTCCAGTGATACTTTGTCGCTAATGTCCATGTTGTTCGGCTGACTGACAAAACTGGGAAATGGTGTTGCCATTATTGCATTTGCAGTATCGCTGTTCTCAATTGAACAACTGCTGAAGTCAGTAAAAGGTTCATTTTCCATCAGGCTCTCGAAGTCTATAATTGTCGCCGAAAAGGTGTCTTGTCCTTGAAATGTAGTCCCAGAAGAGCTCACTGATGCAGACGAGTTTTGTATTGTAAATAAATTATCAGCTGTGTTACTCATAAAAAATTCTGCTGCGAAGAATGCAGTTCCTTCACATAGAGCATTGTCAATGTTAAGCAATGGTTCCTGGACGTTGTCAGGAGACGTCACAATCTCTGGTAATAGGAAATCTTCTAGATAAAGATGGTTTCAAAATGTAATTGTAAGAACTATGCAAATTGTGGGAAACTGTTATATCTGTATATCAAATACAGATAGAGTGTGTTAGCAAATGTTTAGAGTAGAAATAATAGTTTTCTGATCAGTTAGACCAACGGTAGTGCTAGATATACCCCAGTACTCAATGTGATTAATACTTGCATATTTTGTAATAATTATTGCAAAACTTGATGTTTTTTACTTTTGTACACTTGTCAAGGGTCTGTTCGAGATCATTGTAATGAAAAGTGTTGAAATGGATGAGTGTAGCTGATTTTAGTCTTGATGTAATATATCATAGACGAGAAAGCATTTATTATCTGATTTGAAAACCCTGGAAGTGTGTTGAAAAAACGAGGCAATCCGCGATAGCCGAGTTTTTTAGTTGGCTTAATTTATGGACGTTTATTACAAACGACATCTCGGTTATGTTTTTTTTGTGTTTTCCTTATGAATTATTGAGTTTGAGAAGTAATATATCATACCTTCTTCACAAGGCTCAAAGCATTGTGCAGGTTCAATGGAATGCAGAATAGTGGTTACAGGTACCGGTACTTCATATTTGGGTTCTGGTTGAGGTGGATCATAAGGTTGAGGCGGATCATAAGATTGAGGTGGATCATAAGATTGAGGTGGATCATAAGATTGAGGCACATCGTTCTCTTTAGCAATACTACATTTTTTAACGTTTTGTGTCAGTGCTTCTATTTGGGGATCAAAGATGTGGGCATCATTGGAATCATGTTCATTTTCTTTTCTGTCTGTTTCAACAACGGTTTCTTCAGTTGGAGGATTTAAACCAAGTACCACTCCTTTATTTTCCACAGCACTGGTTGGTGGGAGCAGAAAAAAATAGAAATTTAGCATGGTTTATAATTTGCTTTTTGTGCTAGTGCCAACTCAATGGTTGTTTATGTACAGCAACTGAGCAACATTACCTTCCTTCAACAAGAAATTTAGAAAAAGGCATGAGTTTTAAGGCTGTCATGAAATCGGTATAATGAAATACTTATTGGTGAAACAAAATAACAAATATTGGTATAATATCATTTAAATGAAGATATGTATTTTATATATCAGAGCTCCTGTTGATAGCAGTGACATTTTATGTCGCTGATAGGGCTACTCTGTATAAATAAAGGTGTCTATCTATCTACACTACCTGTAAATATATATAAGTAATGTTTGTATGTAAAATATAATATTGTATTTGTGGAGAGATTTTTTCACACGAGTAAGGAAAACCTATATTTTCATGACTTTTTTATTCCCACATTTTTACTTTACTTTTTAAGAAATAGAAAATTACATTTTTATGTTTTTCCATATGGTTCTAGAAACACTCATAAAAGTTTGGGAGAACTCAAAATGACAGTGGAATCCTAATTTTGGTTGTGTTCCCATGGCAATTTAGCATACTATGAAACTTCCACTTGTGTTTCTATAAAAGCCTCTGTGAGCAGACATCTCTGTGTCTTCCAAAACACCGGCTTTTTTTCGTGCTCGGTCAAAAGCAAGATCGTAGCCAAAACATTGTTGAAAAGCCGCCATTTGGGAAGACACAGATTTGCCTGCGAAGGAGGCTTTGTTTCTATAAGTGTATGGAAACACAGAATTATGTTTACTATTTCTTACAACATAGTTTACACACTACATATACAGTTATAGAAACACAGCTTTTAGCCAATAAGAACCATAATACACCTTTTCAAAATGTTATTTTATATTATAAGTGAGGCCAGACCAATTTAATTTTGTTTCTCGGATCCGGCCGGGTCACTTTGGTGAATTGTCGTAAATCAAAATAAAGTGAGTAAATCATTGCCACAAATTTCCTTGACAAATATTGAAATATTTAATTGTTTTACCTTCTTTCGCTGAAATATCTTAAAGTGCCCTAACCTCAAAATTTTTTATTGTCTCATTTGGAAGATCTTTTAAAATAATAAAGTAACTTCTTTTGAAGATTTTCACTTCTTCGCTTTCTTTTTGAGATATATCAGTTTGTTTGATATGCAAATATCTGGAATTTCATCACACATGCATAATGAGTTATCAGAAAATGTTATATATCTTTGCGTTCATGAAATAAAAACACTAAAGTGTGAATAACATGTGTGTGTGCGTTTCTCCCACAACACCAAACTTCTTGATTTTAAAGGATTTCGTTCGAGAATGAAAGAGATATACACATTTCTCCAATAAGTCATGAATGTGTGACGAAATTCCAGACATTTGCACATCAAACAAACTGCACAGCAAAGAAACGAAAATCTTCAAAAGAAGTTACTTTTTATCATTTTAAAAGTTCTTACAAACAAGACAATAACAATTTTTGAGGTTATGGGCACTTTTATGATACACTCTCACATGCTGTATTTTTATCTCAAACCTTTCATGTTCAATCTATCAATTTATTTTAATATTAGTATATTCGTGTGTTTGTGTGTGCGTAAGTTTGGAACTTCTAGGTGTTCTGCTTGTGTAAACCGACTAGGGCGATCTATATGGTTGCGGACTTACAGTTCACTCGGATGTTTAAAATTTGATTTATTTTTATCTACCGACCTGCCAGGCCACTGCTACATTGGAAAAATCCGAGAAACATAAAATTAAATTGGTCTGCCTTGAATAACATAATATTACCTTAGAACATGGTTCACACACAGCATATAAAGTCGTCCTGTCTTCTCACATTGTATCTGTGTAACTTTCGACTCCATCCACACCCATCCTCCATCCTTGTTCATCCAACGGTATGGCTCGGTGACACACTGCCCTTTAGCTAGCACTAGAAATGAGTAATAATTCATAGATTATGTGCACTGGCATATTATTGTCTTAAATTTATAAAGGTGACATTATTTTTAATAACACTATGCTTAATACCACTCTTTGGACCCAAAGAAAACGTTGTTCTACAGTACATTACACTAACATACATTTTGAATGTAATTTCTGTATATAGAAGATATCTTCAGGGTGATAAAAAGGGTAAACAACTCGTCCAACAATGTCCTTAGCTTCTGTGTCCATGTAACGATGTATCCTAAAAGGAAATAAACACTTATAAATATGCATACTCCTCACAAAATATATAATTAATACTTGACATGTTGATACTTGTTGATGGTTTAGTCTAGAGTGTCTCATCAACAATCACAAGGTTGGATTGAATCCCTGTCAAGGATTCAGACATTCTGAGATTGAAGCTAGCTCCAGTAGCATATGCATGTTACTAAACACATCACCAATACTACCACATTTGCCAATATACAATTTTGATATACCAGTGAGTAGCAGTATATTATAACAGCTATTATTTCATGATTGAGTCGATTTTCTTTGATGTACCGCGGGATTTATATAGCATAAAGCCCTATGAATACTAATTAGATAAGAAATGAAGAAAAAACTAAGAAAATCTCTGTCCAAGGTGGAAACATTAGACAAAACTTTGTTGGAAAACCTCCTCAATCGTTCGGCCTCGCTTCTTTCCTTTAAATTGATATTTGTTATTACCTTCCCTCGCAAAACAGAAGTTTCAGATTTGGAGTAAGGCGACTGATGAACACAGATTGATGCACTGGTAGATCACCCACGTCTGGTGACCACGCTGGTTGAACAAGACCAGAAAAATCCCCTGTTCCTCCTATGTGTCCAGTAAAGCGTAGTATCTAGAGAGAAACACATTGTCAGGAAATTGTATCATTCATGATCGTTTAGCCAGCTGTTGTGGTCTAGTGGTTACCACAGTACACATGTCTATAAGCTACACAGGTTCAAATCCTGGGTCAGACCTCCACTCAGGGTCTTAAAAATAATTGAGGAGAAAGTACTACCTTTGCAATAATACCAGCAAATGGTAAGACTTTCGGGTCTTCTCAGATAACAACCTTAAATCGTAGGCCCTCAGAACCCTTATAATTGAGCTTCTAACCTGTTGGGGCATTCCGTTCAATAAACTAAATTTGTCTTATATGTCATGATATATTTTTACTTGTCAAGCCATTCTAAATCTTATACAGTTTGGATGTGAATTTCTTAAGATTTGTAGCTAATTGACAGATTCAAGCCATTTTAATGTTAGTAATGTTAGTGGGTGTGGTAAAAGGGCGTGGTCATATAAATGTTGTCAAATGACTCAAATAGAGGCGTTGCCATAAACATGTTTAATTCATTAACGAAATTAGCAAACGTATTTACAAATCTTCTTTTCGTGCTTCTCAAGTACGTCTTAACATGTGTCAGGCATCTGAACGCTCTTTCATCATTTGCTGTTGAAACGGGTAAGGTGAGGCAGAATTTCAAAAGCATTACAATGATCTCAAATTGAGCCGTCAAGAAGTTATGCTTCGTTAAAAATAATAAAAGATCTTCAGCATCCCTTGGAACACCCAGGCATTGAGAAGAGCATGTACGTTCTTGTACTCAAGCACCACCATTCACTTGAGGAAAGGTCGTCAGAGTTAAATTAACATTAAATGCTCAGTTGCTCTAAACTTGATTCACAAGATTGTAGTTACAAGATCCGACATTTTAATGCTAGTTAACGTTAATCCTGTTACAATAAACAACTTTCCCAAGTACCCACCACTCAGATTTTCTGACAGAAGACAAGGATTTTCCAACAAACATCCCAGCGAAGTCGTTTGGGGGGGGGGGGGAGTGCCCCCCTCTAGCTACACCACTGAGTTGAATAAAAAGTTTATGTTAACCAGACACCCAATTTACAACTACTGTACTGAATATTAGATAGCCATTTAGTTTGTTTTATCTTCATGGATTATTAATGGTTACACTGCCTGTGCATTTCCATTCAGAATATAATTATCTTTGGAAAGTACATATAGTTAGCATTTACCTTGAAGTTTGAACTATTTGAGTTGTTTCGTCTCACCATGTTGCACTGAATCCTGACTGAAAACTGAATTTTCTTGTTTCCCAAACAGGTTCCACCATTGTTTTCAAAATATGGAATGAACAACTCTGTAAAATTAAAATTAGTAGAGTTTAAGGTGGATACTGTTCCTTGAAATGTTCTGCGAATTTTAACCTCAAAAATATGTAATGGTATATAATATACTGTACTGTATACTGTACTGTATATATATATATATATATATATATATATATAACATATACTGTATTTATATATATTATGCGCTACCAATCCTGCACCAACTTTACACGGGCGGCGGCCACAGATGTAACACTCAAATCTTTTCTTTGATGCCTGTTTTGGCAGCGCTGTTCCACATGTTCCGGGTCTTACCTCCACTATCTCCCATCCCCGCAGTGGGAGAGGGTAGTGGAGGTACGATCCTGGGTATGAGGTTGTCGACACCTTGCCACACAGTGCTTTTCCATGTCTCTCTGTTCATTGCTCCTACACCACAGCTCTTTAGTGTCTTCTTTGATATATAATATTTATATATAATGATATTGTTATAGCTTTTTACCAACCTGACCCTGAGATCTGACATATTTCATCAGTGTCATCTACTTGTGGTTGCTTTATGTTTGGATTGCCATGAGATGGCAATGGTCCTTTCAATTTCTTTGCCACTATTTCCCAATCTTTTTTCAGCACAAAGTTGTAAATGCTTTTTCCAAGCAGTTCATTCTAAAATGATTGATGTCAAAACACAATTAATAAACTAGTTTTTAGATTATTATCGCTGTCTCAAGTATATAAACAAATTACTTTGCTTCAAGATATCTCAAAAGGATATCAATGCATAATGTACTGTACCTGAGTATATCCCATGTATGTCAGACTCTTTTCATTCACAAATGTAATACTTCCTTCATTGGAGATAATTATAACAAACCCATCCAATGCCTGTAGAAAGGAATAAATTATTAAATAATATAAAGGGAATGTGTTACATAGTGGAAAGAAGAAATGGGTTTTATGTTTGATAGATAAGAACTATATATAATATGGTATATCATTGAAGTGAATAAGTGATCACAGCAAAATTATGTTCTTGCTGCAAGAACCTTATCTGTCTCATCTCTAACAATGTTTTATGTATTATATGGCAGTTTATGGCTTGTCTTGTGAAAGGTCTTAACACAGCTTTTCTGCAATCTGATTGGTTCCTGAGACCTCCATCTCAGTACAGTAGTTTTATAGTTTAGCTTATGCATAGTTAATAGAGGGGAATGGTTAGGAAAGCCGGCGAACTTCAAAGCGTCTATAATGAGCTGTGATTTTAGGTTGAAATGGTCCTGACCGTGCACAAACCTTTTGTTTTTTGCTTATTATAATATTTAAATAACATGGTTGAGCGATTCAACCCAAATGCTGCTGTTGGATGATTGCTTCATTATACAGAAAATACAATGTGTTCAGCAAGTGTGAAAGTGCACACATTTGCATAAACGTGAACAATAACCTAGAACAAAGACTTAGACCGAGTTTCCAAACCATCTCTTCTATATTAACTATGGCTTATGGTAGCATTAATAGCAGCATTAGCATTTTACTTTTTTTTCTTTTTTTTTAAATTATACACGGGGCCACAGTAATTGGCGTAAGCTGTAGTGGTATCCCTGCCAGACTTATATTTTATATGTTAATTTACTAATGGAGAATCGAAATAAATAAATAATGAATAAATACCTCCAAACCCAATCTCTCAATCCCTTCTCCTGATGAAGATCCTTCTCCTGATGAAGGTCCATCTCCTGATGAAGTTCCATCTTCTAATAAAAAGTTGTGAAATACCATGATTGTGAGGGGGGCTAAAAATGTAGGGGTTTGGGACGTGGTCTCTAGTACAAAGACCTCGATATATGAAAGTGATATCCAAGAAAAGTGAGGGCTTCAGGCGGGGGTGATTTGCAGATTGCAGAATGCAGGGTTAGATGGGGATTAGGGTTAGGATCATTGTTTTAGGGTTGCTTCCAATCCAATAACTGATTGGGTACAAAATGTATTGGTTACAACGTGACTGGAACGGCTGCTCATAATGTACTGTAGTTGCATTCTGCAAATCACCCCCATCGTGAGGGCTTCTGCTGTCTGTGATACAGTTCTATGCATGCCTTGTAGTAACATCTGTTTATATTTAGTAGTTAATGCATGTGTGCTACTTGTGTTGATGTCAGTTGAAGTGATCATTGTTCCTTTTGCAAATATCTAGATTTAACAGCAGAACCTTGTACAAGATCCAACCACAAGTTCAAGCTAAGACCTAAACATGTATGTACAAAATAATTATTTTAAAGGTGCCGTCAAGTCCGTTCTGCGCATGTGCGATATTTCAAACGTGGGGGACTCCATAATATGTCAACAAACTTTAACAGAATAGATTTGCGACAGTTCGAAAACAAGTATTTGTCATTAAGGTGGCAAAGCCGCAAGTGGTAGTTTGATGTATTATCCACATTTAGGAACAGAACAGCTTCTTATAAGACGTTTTTAGGTGGAATAGCTCAAGCGTGGAAAACAAATCTGCAATACTTCACGTTCATTGTTTATATAATGCAATGTAAACAAATGATGTAAACAGAATTAACGTGGACATGTGCAGAACGGACTTGACGACACCATTAAATTTTCCTTTTTAATTGTGTTGAATAAGTGCGGTGGATTATCCACCTTTTGTTAACTTATTTATATATTGGGAAAGTTTCATAAAATCATTAAATCACATTTCTTGTATAAGTTGTTGCAAGTTTACCTATTTGTTTGACATTGGAACTGCTGCTGTTCAACAATTTCATTAATCCAATAAAACTTGTCGTGAGGCGAATAATTGTTGACTTGTCTGGAGTACTTGAATTTATCCAAGGATTCAGCAACACCAATTCCTCAAACTGCTCAAGTTCATTCTTGCGGCGATTCTTTGCTGCGACGCGAGACTTCAGTTTCTGAATCTCATCTCTATTTTGACTCAAGGGTAAAACAGAAGAGCTTGTCGTTAAAATAGTGCTGGAGATTAAGATAAAATAGATGCTAAAACATGCAGACTTTGTTTGGGACCAAATCAAACAAGTGAAATTAATCATTATTATCAGGAAAAGGTCAGTATCATTATTTTAATTGTAATTTAAGTGCAAATGAGTTGAAAATTTTTCTCTTCCATATTTCACTTGGTTCTCGAGATATTTAGAAATAATCTGTGACATCACATGGTTTGCACAACATTTTAACATATTCGAAATTGCCGTATGTCTTTGAGACTTTTTAACAAAATCACTTAAGACCACTTCAAACTTTGCATAGTGCTTCATTCCATGAAACTCAACATTGAAGAAAAGTTTCAAGTGATCTCCTTCAAAAATCTCAAAGATATACACCAATTTCCATATGTTAAAATGTTGTGCAAACCGTTGTGTAACGTCATAGATTATCTCACATAAAGCCTCTTTTCCAGTCGCAAAAACTGGTTCGCAGCTCGCTGCGAGTACTTGCATGTAATTAAAAAGAACTCTCAGTGCTTGTTTGCTCGTTGTGAGTTGTTTTTAATCAGATGCAAGTACTCACCAGTTTTTGCAATGACTGGAAAAGAGGCTTAAGTCTAAATATCTCGAGAACCAAGTGAAATATGGAAGAGCTGTACATTGTTGTTCTCCGTTATTTTAAGATCAGTTCTTTCAAATAAGACAAATTTATGCATGATACCCACACAAGTACAAATCAAATATCTAAAAAGGTTGGTGTACTGCCGAAATAGCGTGTAAGTTGTCTAACGTTTCGAACGAAGGCCCTTAAAAGCTATACTACTTTATTTGTATTTCTACACTGCCTACGTAGCACAACACATTTTATTACACTGAATTGTTCATTCCCAAGTAATAAATGCTAAAAAAATTTGTAAAGTACTATAAGTTACGAAATGATGGATATGGATGGACTGGATTGAAATATATAATAACAATATATATATTTGAAAGCTGCTAAGTTCTCAAAAGAACTGGATATAATATGAAAAGTTGAAATAAGAGAACTTCAATGTGTCGAAAAATACTTAAGTGAGAGTACTTACGTATATTATCATTAAAACCTTCAGAAATTACTAATACAATCACAACATGTCAACATTGGTTAACCGAATATACTGACATTGAAATAAGGGAAGTTACTCTGAGTTCATATTATGCTACAACTTATTGATATACTACTTGTATGAATGACATAAAATCTCGGCACCTTTTCCCTTTGCTAATTTCAGAATAACGGCGCATGAATGAACAATGATTTTATTTAGCAGGCAGACTGTACTGACTTAGTGTATATGGAAACAGCATTTAATTCTTCAATAGATTTATGGCGCACTATCCGCTATTTTTCGCAGCGCCTTGCTAAACGAAGAGTGCAATTTGCGAAGCGCGGTAATGATGTCAGTATGTATGTTTGTCTGAGAAAAGTATGATTTATTTATAGTCGAACACGCAGTATATTAAAGGTTGCCCTATTTATCCGAGCCAGAGACATGTTTTAAGCGTTCGACTATTCAGTTTATCACTCTTAGGTGAACGGAAAACCCAACTGATAGGGATTCCGAGGGCCTACGATTTAAGGTCGTTTTCCGAGAAGACCCAAAAGTCTTACCATTTGCTGGCGTTGTTGCAAAGGAGCACTTTCTCCTCAATTGTTTTAAGAGTGGTGGTCCGACACAGGATTTGAACCCGCGTCTCCCAGCTCATAGACATGTGTGGTAACCACTATAAATGACATGCATTCCAAACAATAGAAGAAGAGTCGTTAGGAACCGTTGAGAGACTTTTTTTGTTTGTTTGTGATCTGAGTTGTGTTTCTATAAATAGCATTAAAACGCACTCCGCTTAGTCCGCTATTTGCTGGCCGCTCGCAGACCTAATGGCGAAATTATATCTGACTTTCTCGTATGGAAATCGCGGGATGACATTATCGTGTTTAGTTTTAGTATAAATAAAAGTCCAACTCGGTTTTAGTAATGGCAGACGTTCATTCACGTGAAGAGCGGTTTGCCGAAATGCATAGTTATTTTATTTAATGAATTTTATTTAATAAGCTCCGTCTCTTTTATTCTTTCTCTGCTAAGTTTCTCTGCAATACTCAGAACTCTTCAATATTTGGAATGCTATCTTGGCTATTAGCCATTCACCATACGTTTTTTCAAGCTATACCCCCATATACACTGCGGACACAAGTATAGAGATTCAGGATCTTTCAGTGCATGTAATGCTTGAGCGCTAAGTCTGGAAAAAAGGTGTGTCGTTTTTTCGGCGCAAGATGTTGATGATAGTGTAATATGGATATATATCTGCGTATCTATAGTATGTTTATTTATCGCATTGAAGTCGTCACTTGGCACCTTTTCTGGTTAACTGAGCATTATTTTTGCTTTCCGAGAGCACTTGTAACCACTTTAAAAAAGACTTCCTATCATGCTTTGGCATGTTGCCGTCAAATTATATGGCTGTGTTGGCATTGCAGCAGAATAATATTTGATATTCAGAATAATACTGGAACATTTATCTCAGGATTTCCCCAACAGGGAATCCAACCGAAGGTGTCTGGTTTAACGTATATATACCAGCGCTCACACTATTGAACTATTTAAAGACATGGTCGAGATAGTTCGTGCGAATAGACTGTTGATTTAGCAGTGCGTATATAACGTAGCCTTCGCTGTGCCATCTGAATTCTGGTAGCTCAATGGTTAGAGCGTCAAACCGGAGATCAGAAAATCGAGCGGGTTCGATTCCCGTCTGGGGCTCAGAAACATTTTTCTGCGTTTGCGTTAAAGCTTGTGTATTAAACAGTTTACTATATATTTACCTATATAAATATTTATAAAAAATATATACAGTATACATTTTACATCGTCCATGTAGACATTTTGTATTTTTAATATTATCGTGGAGCGGTCCACGTGAAGTGAAATACGATGTCTTCCGGCTGAGGTGGAGGTAAAGATGGTAACGTTGTTGTTAAGTAAACCATGATGTTGACATAGAGTTGTGCCCGCTACAAGTGAAAATCCCGGCTAGACACGCTGCTTCCCGAAAGCTTTGCATGGTTTTTTAACCAGCTGTAAGCAGCTGTAAGATAGTCTAAATTATTGATATAAAAATGATGTACTGTTGACTGCGTAGGCAGTGTGGAAATACAATTCAGTACTCTCAAAGGTTGGCGAACTAACGAAATAAGTAGTATAGTAAGTAGGGCTGCGAGCTCAATCGACCTCAACCGTGAATATAAACACCAAAACGTCACCAAATTTGGCCAAGTCACGACTCGACAAATTTGGCGATGTTTTGGTGTTTATACTCACGTTTGACGTCGAATAAGCTCGCAGCCCTACTTACTATACTACTACAACGATCGTTAGTCAATCTAGACACCCCTCACGCGTTTTCTACTAAATTGATGTCAAACACACGCGAGACTAGCGAAACAATACCAAGTTTATACTAAATTTGACACCATTTCAGCCACATTTAAAAAATAGAAAGTGTCGTTTCAAAATTCTCACAAATTACATTAAGGAAAAAATAGAAAGTGTCATTTCAACATTTTCGCGTGTTAAAAAAATAAAATGTGGTACGAGCCCACTCCCACATATTAAAAAATAGAGAGTGTCATTTCAACATTTTCACAAATTTGTCGAATCGTATTTAAAAAATAGGAAGTGCCGTTTCAACATTTTCACAAATTTGTCAAATCACATTTTAAAAAATAGTCGTTTCAACATTTTCACAAATTTGTTAAATCACATTTTCACAAATTTGTCAAATCACGTTTAAAAAAATAGAAAGTGTCGTTTCAACATTTTCACAAATTTGTCAAATCACATTTTTACAAATTTATGTATCGTAAAAGTGTCTCACGCGTGATAAAATTGCCACCCGTTATGCAAATTAGGTTATTGCCACCTGTTAATAATAGATTAGCCCGTTTGTTCACTATTTTCAGCGTTTGTCACCTCACTTCTAAAATGGTGATCGTATACATATTTCGACGTTGTGATTCCTCCCGACAACAAGCCCAAGAAAGGCACGTACGGTGTCACAATCGCGACAATGCTCTCGACGTCTTTCTTTAGTAACGGGTCTTTTTGTAGTTCATCATTTAGCTCGTCAGGATTCTCTATGGCGTTCAACCCATCTAGTAAGCTGGCGAATTTGCTGATTAACAAGTCGGTGAGAAAAGCGTTTGCGATCTCCATTCTCTTCAACTCGTATTGGCGCCATATCTTATCAATAACTTTTGCGGACGCTTTTTTAATGTACGCTTCGGACTGACTTACCACACCGTCACCGGACAGTCTAATAAGTTCGGATCTCCTAACGTCAATGTTGTCTTCCACAGTTGGGGTGTCGTCAGTCTCCTCAACTAATTCCTCAATCGTAGGATTTTCCTCACTTTTGCGTTTCACCATCGCGTTATTACTTATACCCATATTTTATTGCGGAATAACAACTTCATGACTGTATGGATAGCGCAGTGAGATTTCTAGTCTAGCGTACTTATTATTTTTTAATGCGATCACAATCGCCGACGATTTTTCTCTGCTAATGTTTCCAAGGTAATCGTCGATAACAACCTTCATATCACTCCTACTCGGACAGTAAAAACAAATGAGCTTACTAATATTTTCTCTGTACGGTTTTGCGATCGACGTCAGTTGTTGTGTGATGACAATAACGCTCAACATAAAATGTCGCGCACTAAAAGCCAAGTTGACCAATTGACTAGTCCTATTCTTGACGTCCTGAGAGCTCGCACAGTCGTCCAACACGATCAGAGTGTTAGTGCCTTTAAAAACATTTGTTACACACTTGAGAACAGCGTCGACACTGTCCTGTGTGCAGTCTATCGCTAACACGTCGGGGTCGCGCACATATTTCCAATCTTGGTACGCTTTGTTCCACTCGAAAGTAGGACAAATCAACACAATGTAGTCAAATTTACTAAAGTACTCAGATTCCAATGTTTCCAGCAAATAATGCGTCTTACCACAAGCTGTCATACCAACAATTAGCATATTAAACGGAGTCTCCATTAACTCACGTTTGATTTAATACTGGATTGACTGCAACCCATTGTTCATGAAATTGACCAGTCCGTCACTCATCACAAACACCCTGCACATAACATTCGCAGTCGTCGCTTTTTTAGTGATCTCAAGAAGCACGCCAGATTGTGTGTTCACAATTTTCTTGCCAGTGGCGACGTTGTAATTATCTTGAACGCTCCTCAAGTCAATGACCAACGCAAAGCCATCTTTGTAGAATTTCTGTATGGTCATAAACTGAGCGTGTTCTTCACCCAACCCAAACAATCGTTTCGCTTCTGCGTAGAACTTCGACTTTGGGATGCCTTGTGAGTACACACTATTTGGCACACCTTCAATCGTGACTCTAATATTCTCAATATTTGGGTAAAGAAACTCCTCACTGTCTGTTCGCACCTTATTCGTGAATAGCAACACAATCGCCTTCATGCTTTTTCTTGGAAGATTAATGTTTTCATTCACAATGGTCGTACCTTTGTCCCATTCGGTGATTTTCATCAACGTGATGTGCTCATACGACAGACTACGACCACTTGCGTAACCCGACGCTATCTCATCAGCGAGCTCCTGGTTATCAATCGTCTCATACTCAAGCTCGAGGTTCTCCAGAGTGTACCCACCCACAGCGCTACCGGATTGCGCCACCATGATGTCTGTGGCCTTCGGGAGTGTGATCACATACTGCAAGTTGTTGTTCATGCTAAAAGGAGCGTACAACCCGTGGTCGTTCATGATCTTGCCAAGCTTAATCCGCTGCTTCGTCCCAATCACACCAAACATCAACGCATCACTAACTTTAGCGACGTTCCCACTCGTCGCGCCACTGTCATCCTTAGAAACTAGCTTTCTCAAGTTCTCACCACCAATGCCGTAGTCAATCATTTGGTCTCGCGCAGTAACACTCTCCCAAAGGTCGCGATAGACACCAGTGTAATTTTCCCCATTGTTGTCATACACAGTTTCTCCAGCTAGTCTCACAACAAGTTTCTCAACCAACAACTTGCTCACATTGTTCAAGAACCAGCTTTTGGCGTTTGCATTCTTAAAGTCGAACACTAAACCCAACGATCCAGGCACCAAACAGCTACTAACCTTGAGCTTCGGTATGTCAATGTAGAGTTCCTCACCAGGGCTGACCTTATTGGGGTTCAACGTAATCACATGTTGTGTTCTCACCCCTTTTATGCCACCCATGGTCGCTCGTCTAAAACCAGGACTCAACTCTGCCGACGTGACGTTCATATACTTTACATATGTTTTATCGCTACCGTTTTAGCTTGTAATAATCATAAGCAAACCACGCAAGTACCACCGCGAGTACCCACAGATTTTGAGCTAACCAAGCGAGACCCTTTGCACCCAACGTCAACGCATTGTAAACTAAATTAGCCAACCCAACAGCCCATGGACCCATCTTCATTATCGCGTTCTTAACAGCCTGTGCGAATGACCTCGTTGCCATAGCGCCTTTCATAACAGCAGATCTCCCAGCGATAATGATAGTTGTTATAATCCCAGCCACTGAAATTGCTACAGCGCTCAACCCGACTACATTTTCTTTAGCCCATTCCTTAAATTTCTGAAACCTATCAATGTCGATTTCCTGTTGCTCTCTAACTTCCTCTATTTGTCGCTGCTCAATAGTTCTGTCTCTGGCTTGCTTGAGTCCTGACTCTCTTTCAACCAAACCAACGTGCTCTCGCTCTTCGTCGGGCGTGAGACCAGTTTGGTTAGTTTTTTTATCAAGCTTTGCCAATCTCCCACTCGTCTCATCTATCGTCTCTTGAAAGTGGTCTACCTGCGCTTGCAACGCACCATCGTCACCTGTTCTTGACTCAGGCACCACGCTATCGCTTGGATTAACCACACCACTCAGATCACGGTTCTCGTCTGGTGATAACCCAGGTATGTCGTCGTGACCCACTCTTGTTTCAATCACTGGGAAGTCATCTGGGGCTACTTCTGTTGTGACAACTGTTGTCTCTGCGCTCTTGGGGATTTGTTTAACTAACTCTCTGAACTGATCAATAGCTCTTTTACTATTGCTATCTTTACTGTAGATCAAATCATCTCCTTTAGATTTTAGAATTAGCCTGGGCCCTCCATACTTACCATGTGTACCTATTGGTTTGAAAAGAATGGCCCCTGTGTCCGTGACCTGTGACCTGTTAACTATTTCCCTTGACGCGACGTCGTGGCCAAGCGCTTTTTTGTACAACTCATTTATTTTCTTATTCATTAGCTTGATTCTTTCCACTTCATTTTTTATTAGCTCTTTGTTGAATGCTTTTAGTTCACCCAGTCTTCTCTCAATTTCTCCCGACTCTTCAAAAGCTATACTGAAGCTTGTGTCATCGACGTCACCATATGACTCCTGATCAACAAACTCTACTGCGGGGACTTCTGTGTTGGCTCCCCTTATTGTCACCGTCTTACCATCATCAGTGTCGATAAACGACGTCTCTGTTTCTCGAGACCTTCTATCCAGTTCGCCCTGCAATCTATTCGCTCTCTCATTCAATTTCTCATACTCGACACGTTCGATGTGTGGTATATCGTCGTCGGTGTATACTTTCTCAATTGAATTTATACGTTTAGTGAGTTCTTCAAGTTTGACGTTTATTTGATCATCAGTGTAAGCTCTACCAAGGTTCTCCATCTCGATCTCGTCAAAAACTTCCCCACCTTCAGCTATATTACATTAGCTCACATTTTGAATATCGCTCTCTGACTCCTACGAATCATATTTTCTTTCTAGTTTAAATAATTGTACGCAAACCACGCGAATGTCACCGCGAACACCCACAGATTTTGAGCTAGCCAAGCGAGACCCTTTGCACCTGTCACCAGCGCGTCGTAAACTAAGTTAGCCAACCCAACAGCCCATGGACCCATCTTCGTTATCGCGTTTTTAACAGCCTGTGCAAACGACCTCGTGGCCATAGCGCCTTTCATAACGTTAGACCTCCCAGCGATAATAACAGTCGTCACAATTGCTGCCACTGAAATCGCTAAAGCACTCAACCCAACCATATTTTCTCTAGCCCATTTCTTGAACTTCTGAAACCTGTCAATGTCGATCTCTTGTCGCTCTCTAACCTCTTCTATTTCCCGCTGTTCAATAAGCACGTCTTTAGCCTGTATGAGCCCAATCACTCTTTCGGCTAGATTAACGTGCTCTTCGCTCCCCACAGTTGTGAGATCTTTTTTACCAAGCTCTGCCATTCTCTCACCCGCTTTGTCTATCAAGTCTCGAAAATGGTTTGCTTTTATTTGCAATGTACCAGCGTCGCCTATTCTAGACTCACGCAGCGTATTCTCGCTTGGATTGAGTGTGCTATTCAACTCGCGATTCTCAATTGGTGTTAGTCCAGGTATGTCGACGTGCTCCGCGCGCGTGGTGTCTAACAATGACGCACTCCTCGCGACACCTTCGTGGTCTTTTGCGTTGTCGTTAATCCGCGTCTCAATATCTCTAAAAGCCTCCTCCACGCGTTGGCGCTCCCTTCTACCATGTTCGCGAGCCAGCCCACTCCTCACTTTAGTTAGTCTAACTCTCTCGCCAACTGCGACGTTTGGGTCGTCCCAAGCTAGCTCACTATCTTTAGTGGCTCTCTCAAGACTACGCTCTAGTTCATCGTCAGTGACGTCTTTGTATTCGTTAGAGCTACCCATCTCAAGGTCGTCGAAGCCACTTTCAGTCATATTACATTAACTCACATTTTGAATATCGCTTTCTGGTATCCACGAATTATGTTTGCTCTCATAACCCAACCATTTGACCAGCGCCATCTTCTTCCCTCTGACTTTCTTTCTTTTCAACACCTTTTCAACTCTGTACACATCGTCGCCATGTTTCTTATTGACCAGCGATAATTCCTGCTCATAAAATTTACCAATAATCTGTTCACCGGTGTGGTCCTCAATTTCGTACACATTCGGATCACCACGAGTAACTTTCACCACTTTAAACAGCTCTTCAGTGAAGTTGGCTTCATAACCCTTTGTGAACACACTCTTGTATTTACTAATTCTCACCGATTCACCAACTCTAAACTTTGGCAATGGGTTGTCTGCAAATTGGTGACCAAACAAAGTGGCCCACACTTCGCCTTCGTTTGACTTATCGACATCCTTTGGCTTCACCATAATACTGCGATTCACATTGCTATTGTAATTGCTTACAAACTGATCCAAAACGTCAATCCACTTGTACGTTCCACGGGTGTAAAAGTACTTCCACATAATGCTCTTGAGGCTTCTATTAAAACGCTCAACGACAGCGGCCTTTTTGTCGCTCTTAGTGCTGAAATATTCAACACCATGCTCTTTCAACAAACTTTTCACACCAACGTTGTAGAACTCAAGTCCATCGTCAAATTGCGCTAACTTAGGCATGGTTCCAAACCGATCTTTAAAGTCAACCAACAATTTTCCAACAGCCTTAGTCATGTTCTTAGTGTCTTTTCTGTAAACCGCAATACCAAAAGCGTATCTACTCAATATTTCAATGCCTGTCAATATCCAATAATACCCTCCATTCTGTTTTGAATACTTACTCATGTCCACTAAATCCATTTGGAGCTCTTCACCAAGAAACCCAACAAAAGTCGCGCGGAATTTATGCCTTCTCACAATGGGTTTGTACCTAGTGTAAGTGTCCTGCGCTGTCAACCATTCTTTCACTGTTTTTCTAGTTACTTTCAATCCGCCTCCCAATGCACTTTGATACAATTTCTCTACACCACTGAACCCTGTCTTAGGATTATAATAGATGTCTCTCAACCCTTGCTCTGTTTCCACACCAAGCTCCATATAATTCACACAATATACAGTTCCAATAACACCGCACCAATTTTGAGACTATCGTTATTTGGTTTGACGCGAAATGTCATACTCGAGTAAACACCTTTTTTAATACTTACCTTGGACTCAATGTCCACATGACGTTGCACTGACCCTTTCAAAGACTGCTCAGTGGGTATTGGCAACGTTGCGATCACATTGCTACGCTTCCCATCAATACCCACATTGCTTTCGGGGTCAACAATGTCACATAAGATTTCTATGTACCTCAGACCTCTATACATGTCGACCTCGTTTGGACTGACGTACCACTTTGAGTCACCCTTAATCACCCTATCCTCCGCGAAACCAAGTAGAGGTCCAACGCCACCAAACATAGTTGGGACACTAACCTTAACCATACACCTACTTGTGAATTCTACTCTCTTTATCTCAAGATCTATCTTTTTTATTTTAAAGGTTTGCTCTAAGATTCCGACCATTGTCTTGAAGTTAGCATACCTCCCCTCCGCTCCCCCAATCACTGTATAAGCAGTCCCAGGGTTGCTCGGCCTGAAGACACTAACGACATCACCACGTCTTACGTTATGGTAGTCCCAAAACACAGTAGCTGTCTTGACCATAATGTATGGGTTATCGTGCATGATCATCACACTGTTGTCGAAGGACACAACTTTCTCTGCACCTTCAATGAATACCGTCAACTTTCGCATTATGTATAACATACAGTATATTATATGCGGAAAGCCCTTCGTGATTACTATGGAAAGTACTACAAACTCGCGATGGCTAACACGTCGAAGGCTGCACACGACGCAAAGGCAGACCTCATCAAAAAGTACCCCCACGCTACTCTAGGCAAATTTGAGTTCTATCCAAATATTTTGCAAGATGGTAAGATCATGAGTGTCGACGTGTATTTCAGAAACAACGACATCCTCAGCACAGACATAACCAGCACAACCTTCAAAAACGATAAAAGTATGTGGAAGTGGTTACACAATAGCAAGTTCCCAATAATATGGCAAGGTGGTGGAACTATCCAACCACTGTCAAAAGGTCATAAAAACCATTGGGGACTTTGGGATGGTTATCCAACAGAAAATGTGTTAAATTATCCAGTGAATAACTTTAAAGTTTTTGTTAACCAGAGTAGCTACTTCATGTCAAAGCTGCCAGTCTTGCGAGTCACCACGTCAAAGACAAAATCAGAGTGGGATGACAGCGAATCTTACTATCGCCTTGTGTTTGCGACGTATTGTGCGAGTTTCTGTTGTGGAGTTTCGTTGCAACATTTATCAGTGTCACAAGAAGTTCACCCTGTGGTCACAAGTGTAATGAGATTTCATTTGTACTTCACCATTAGAAGACTTCTCAGAAGAATGGAAGGTGGTGAGACCATGAAATCAATAAGTAGAGAATTCAACGCTTATGAATTGTATGGCAAGATTTCCAAAATCCCCAGAAAGCATTACTACCAGAATAAAGTGCTGAGCGATGGCACTTTAGGCGAATCCAGAGTCTTCACACTCAACGACGTTCAGAACGATTACAAACGATACGTCGCACGACTCTCAGACGGCTTCACCAACATTGGGCTGCAATATCTAAATCAAAGCATAGAGTCCTTTGTGTACTCCACACTTGGTGCGCAAGCGAGAACACGTGTATCTGTCGTTGGTGGTTCTGCAGGAAGTTTAGAAACCCAACAAGAATTCCGCAAGTTGTTTTCCGACAGTGTTATTCAGTATGACGTATCGACATGGATTCTCAACATGAATAAATCGATTAGAGACACCAACGTTGTCCAAAATCTTGCAGTGTCACCAAGTACGTGGTTAATGCCAAGTAACCTAGTGATTCTCAAGAATAAAATCGCTGGGTACAACAACTTATTAAAGGTTGCTACAGAGTCCATGAAATTTGGGGTGAACACTAGCTTGAATGCAACAACACCAACAATTACAGCTAAAAAAGTCCACCAAGAAAATGTGGTGACTCACTCATTAGTAGTACCAACGAATCTTGTGAAGAAAAAAGCTCACCAAGAAAGTGTGGTGGCTAAAAAAGTTTACCAAGAAAACGTGACACCACTCCCTGTGAGAAAAACAGTGGCCACCACCACAAGCGAGTCAGACACGACAACGCTGGCGATAATCTTAGGGTTCTCAGCAGTCTCTGGTTATTTAGTAACCAAATACACCTTGAAGTAGTAATGAGTCTAAACTATGGGTATGAGTCTGACGACCCTCACGATAAAATACTAAAGAGAACGAAAAGGCATCTGGACGAAGATCCTAAATTAAGCGCGACCGGTGGGAGGATGTCTGGAATAATAGACATGCAAGGCTCAGCAATAAAAAACGTAGCAGACCCAGTCGATGACTCAGATGCCACCAATAAAAGAACTCTAGAGCAATTGCTGTCAAGCTACCTCAAGAGTCAGTCCTACAACGTTGTGCTCGACTTTAACGTTAGCACACACGCCTTGAAAAATGTGGAATTTCACACCAATGGTTCAAACAAAGTGAAAGCCATTGGTGAAACAAGCAAATTAGTGCAAAACAACCCAGCTTATGGTCCTATTGTCGGCATCAGCGGTGTGAGTCAAAGTTTTCTATCACCTGTGTTAACACCAATCCCACTTGAGTCAGGTCTCCATTTTAATTGCCCCAGTATGCAATGGTGTGATCTTTCCATTTTTGTTGTGGTGAGGTTACCTACTCGCACCGCTGGATCAAATTGGGAGACAATTATATCGAACGACGACGGCCAGTGGGATAAGTTCATAGGGTACAAGACTGGTATGACTAATGGACTAGCGTATGGTGGTAGCATCCCAGCAATGGAGAGCATATGCACTATTCCGAGTATTATTAACATAAGTAAAATGCATATGATATCGATACACTGGCAAATGGACAATTCACACGTCAGAGTCAACAACGTTAAGTCAACCGATTCAGACTTCGTAGCGAATATGAAAAAAATAGGCACACCCTATGGAACAATTTTTGGAATACATCGACCAAGAATACCACTCGCACCTTATGCATACCCATCATTGATAGAATTCTACGGTGTGAAAATTGTGAGTGGTTACATGACAAACCGAGACATCATAATCATGGGTGGAGAAATGATGAAGGAATATGGTGTAAAGTAAATGGGAGCGTGTATTTCGAGACCTCATGAAATATATAAGATAAATAAGACGACTGATCACATGTTCAAAGCTGGTGGGTCATTTGGTCGCGGTGACGTTACTCTCGAGCTCCACGCTGAGATTGGTATGAGGTCTAAAAAGACTTATGGCGAACCTATTACGTTACCCGCAGAATTAGACAAAGTAGGAGTGGTAGGAGACGTGACTTAAGTTAAAATGGGTTGGCTTAGAAAACTGGTTCGTAACATTAGAAACTTTTTCAGACGACGTAGAAAACTGAGGACTAATAAAACGTATTTGCTGCATTGGTACACAACAAACCAAATCTATAAAAAACCTGACACCTACACGTATGTCGAGTAGTTTTTTGTAGGAGACTATAATATAGTGATGACCTCCACAGTGCTTCGATTATTCGACTTCGATGACCACCAAATCACGACGGTCATGGACAACGGTGAAATATGGTTCAAAGCGAAAGAAGTCGCGAGCGCTCTAGGTTATGCTCGACCAAAAGACGCAGTCAACGACCACGTCGAACCTGATTGTAAAATGAAGATAGAGCAGGCCTCGTTTATCAACGAACTTGGTGTCTACTCATTAACGTTCTCGAGTAAAATGGAGCGCGCGAAACACTTCGGAAGGTGGGTGCACTCAGAAGTTTTACCAAGCGTTAGAAAAAGTTTAGCTGACGTTGGTCTCAAACACAATCAATTCGTAATGATCACCGAGTTCGACCTCCACACGAAAGTTGTTGGTTTTCTTAGGAAATGTTATCCAGAAGCTATTTTGGTAGCCGCTTGTGGTGAAAATCAAGACACCTCGAGTAAAAGAATAAATTCGTGGAAAAAAGGTTACCAACGTGGAACGCCTGACTTGATTATTGCCAATGCAAACCGACAGCACAGCGGGCTCGTGATTGAGTTCAAGAATCCAGGTGGCACAGGCAAGACGTCCAAAGAGCAGGAGTCTCTGTTGCTCAGATATAAATCCGCTGGTTATCTAACACTCTTGTGTGAGTCATACGACGACGCTATTACCACGGTAATAAAATACTTCTTTGACGTTGGGTTTCAGTGCTCTCACTGCCTTCGTAAATTTAAAAATAAATCAGCGTTGAGTAACCATGAGAGACGCTATTGTAAAGAGACTTTTTAGACAGCGAGTAATAAGTCGAATTAGCACTCGTTCTCGTTGTTGAGACGACGCTTGAGGTGACAACTGCTCTAACGTTTTTTAAAGACGTTTTTTAACTCGATAAAGGTGTCTGCGAAACTCTCTCTCTTTATTTCACAAACCTGACCACTGTGTGAAAAATATTTCTACGGTACATTGGACGCTTCATGTGACCAATGTCTAAATTTAAAAAAGTGGGGTATCCGAGAACACCCTTAATTTTATGTGGAAGGATGATGACGTCTGCACACTGCGCGATATTGCTCAGCACCACCAACGAATGATGGTCCTGGGTTGTATCTCCAATTGAATGGTGCTTCAACAGTTGTTCCGTAAGTGTCACGACAAACGGCGCAATACGCTTTTAGAAATGTGATGTCGTCTGCCACTGAGAACAGCGTGTCGAGCTCACCAAGTCTTTTTAAATGCTCTGTTGTTATGAGACCACAAATAATGACGTGAATGCCAGCTTTGATGTACTCATGAATAACTGGGAGTAACCCAGAGTACCAATGGCCCTCATCAATTCCGATGACGTCATAGTCAGCTATCTCGGAAGAACTCGGAAGGTTGGTGATTAACTTCGCAGGTAAACTGTCTGATCCAACAACAATGGTCTGACGATGTGTGGAGAACGCGTGGTCAGTTCGCCTAGTGTCACCTGTGTTGTTCATGTAAAGGACTTTGAGCCCTGATTTACTCAACGTGACTAACCTGCGAAGAGTCTCGGTTGTTTTCCCTGCAAACATGGGACCAATCACGATTTCTAGTTTACCAACTTTCTTCATGGTTACTATACCTCCAGAGAAATGCTCTCTCCTGTTGCGGCAACTGTTGTTCGTTGTTAAATATCCGCTGGAGCTCTAAGTTTTCAAGATGGGACCTCGAGCTCTCGTGTCTCAAGCGATGCAGTGGGTCGTTGGTGGCCACACCGCATGGGTGACAGGTGTACACGTTTTTATTTCTCGCAAAGTGTCTGTGGGCGGGTGAGAGTACGTGGTCCCTGATATCACCCACACCTAGTATCTCATTACACCCCACCTTGCAAACGTGAACGTCGCGGTTTGCGGCGAGCTCTAGCCACGCTTTGGCTTTGGTTGGGCATGGTTTCCACATAAGGGTCGCTAAGAACACTTGGAGGAAATTACCGAGTAATGTGGCGTTGGACTCACTAGGGTCGCTCAAGTAGACGCCACTCGCTAACATAAGGTGTTTGAATGGCGAGTAACACCACACAGGGATTATGTCAGCTAACACACCAGCAAGCTCGTTGGCTCTGTCTTCTCGAAGATCGATCCAAGCGTCGAGAAGATACCTCGTATGGCGGATCTGAGAGCCAAGCCGTTTTGGTGGCCCTTCAGGGTCAGGGTCGAACATTGTGTATGTTGAGAAGTACTCGTTTAAGACGGTGGGTCCAGAGGCGCCTTGTAGGGTGGGCACACTGATAAAGGCTGTTCTCAACATGTTGGCAATATCTTCTTCGCTGATTTCTCTGGCTTGAGTCATTATGTTATACTCTCAGAAAAAACCCCAATTTTTTAGTGCGTTTGGTCTGGAACTGTGAGGTCAACTGTGAGACACCTGTGAGGTCAACTGTGAGTAAGATAACACGTGATAATGTATTAGATGGTTGAAGACTCACAGACGGCTGTCGACGCTAAGATCACAGCTGATGTGAAAAGTGTTAAGGTGAAGGACCCAAAACGCGTCGCTGCTGGTAAGAAGTTGGCTGAGATATCGAAAGCCGCGAAAGAAAAGAAAATGCGTGAAATGATAGTCAACGAGGAACAGGGTGGTGAGTGGAGCTATGGTTATATTGTTGGGACACTTGGTGTTATCATTGCTGCTGCTTCACTATGGTACACAATTAGCAGTGAGAAAGAGACACAATTAGAGCCTGTGAGCACTGTGGTTAGCACGTCAGAAAGTCATAGAACTCGTCGTCCAGCGTTAGACACATTTGATTCTTGAACAAAACACACGACAATGTATATGACTGCGATTGATCGAAAAGAACTCATGAACGAATTGTACGACGCGCTACTTGTCACGACTGGTGCTGTGGCAGTGAGTATGATTTCTAAAAAGGCTTTGGGAGAACCATTGGGAACACCAGAGACAGTGAAAGGCATAGTGAAACTTGCTGCAGCTGTTGGTGCAGGAACGCTGTTAATAAAATGGATGCAATCGAAAAAGTGGATACCGACAGATCCATTCAAATCAACGTAAGTTAATGGTGAGCGTTGTGGCTGGAGGGATATTTAATGCAGTGGCTTTCGCAGGCGCTGGCTTTATGTTTTCAAAGTTTAATCACTCAGGCTATGAAGCTGAGATGAAAAGGCACAACCATGCGTTGGAGCAGCTAGCCAGTGCGAAAGAAGTGTGGTATGAGAATGAAGTCGCTAAGAAAGATAAGATCCAGCGTTTGCGACAACGGCTCTCTGACGCTAACGCTGACATCAACGACACAAACCACGCGTTGGAAGAACTTAGAAGCGTGATGACTATACAGTACAGCGGACGAGTGTTCACTGAGTCCCCGAAGATTGCGGATTACTACCAACCGAGTGCGGAAATGAAGGAATACCAATTATTGTTTGTTAGCGCGCTAGGTTTGGGTAGTGGAATAGCGGTACGGGTGCTAACTCAATAAAAAATGTTGGGGTAGTATAAGAGTGATGGACAAACTTATGAGGCAGATGAGTTATGGTTACACAATTGACGAAATCGCGAGTGAGACGCGAACTGAGTGTGGAGACACCCTCAGAACTTACTACTGCTCGGATTGTGACGTTGTGAAACATGTGACTGACTGCGGTGGGCACGCGTGTCCAAAGTGTGGCGACATCGAATGGGGTTACACTCAGAGTTACAGCGACATGAGACTCACACGACTAAAAAGCATTCACAAACGGTCTTGGTGGATGGGGAGAAGACTACGGAACGTCGTGAAGGGTGAGCACCTTGAGTTGATAAAAGAGGACTTCCTGAAAGTTGTCAATGCGTTGTACTCATGCAATTTGGTAAAGGGTAGAAATGTCAGCAGATATGGATACTACATTATTAGGTTGTGTCATAGAAGACGAGTCAAGACACTCAAGAAGGTGTCAGACCTCAAAGACGGGAGGGTGAAAGACTTGTTTGACAACAATCTGTTTGGGGTGGTGTACCCAAAGCTGGGATGGTGCGAAAGTGGCGACAATTATTACGATGAGTGGTTTAGGAAAAAAAGTGTAGTGTAAGTATAAGCCAATGAGTCGGACTGTGAAAAACCCACTGACAAAAAGACGGGCGCATAAGACGAGCGCAGCCGTTGTCAACTCACTAACAGATGAAGCGACCAACGTTCACGGCTTCTTTAGAGATCAAGAAACACAACCTGTAGTCGAAGACCTCACACCGTCAACACATCTGTTGGATCGAGCACTGAGAGGGTTCACAAGGTCCTATGGAGTCGAAGTGATTGACGACAGAGACATTAGTCAGGTAAATGGTAGTAGAGGTGCTGTCACTAACCTTTTGAGACGTGAATTAGGTGAGACCAACGGAATGAAAGTGGTGGAGACAGTCAAGGTCACTTTTGAAAAAGTTTTAGAACTCAATAAGACCACATACAAAACTGCCTACTTTAACAGCGAAACGTTCGTCGTCATTAATGACCACGACATCGAGGGTGTTGCCAATCGTGGGTCGGAGCAGATTTTGACGCGGATAGCTGGGTGGTTATCTGAGGGGTCTGGATGGACTATCGACAAAATAGATGCGCACTACGTCAATGTCGCTATTTACAGACCTTTGCACGGGAGTAGCTACATTGCGTTGCCAAAGGAGCTGTGCAACAGTATGAAGGGTCTGATAAACGTAAATAACGATGATGACAACGAGTGCTTTAGATGGTGTCACCTTGCACATAAGTTTCCTGTTGGAAAAAACTCTGACAGAACGTCAAAGTACGTCAGACATGTCAGTAAGCTGAATTATGACGGAATCGACTTCCCAGTATCAGTCAAAGACTACAACAAGATCGAAAAGGCGAACGATATTAGCATCAATGTTTTTGGGTATGAAAATAAGCAGCCATTCCCTGTGTACGTTTCTAAGGAGGCGTATCCTGACCATATGGACCTATTGTTGATAACTAATGACATAGGCAACAAGCATTATGTGTACATTCGCGATTTTAACAAATTCATGTACCGTCAAACAAAGTATAAGGCGAGAAAGCACTTTTGCAGGTATTGTTTGCAGTGTTTTACCCGTGCGGACGTACTTGAAAGCCATGTGGAAGTGTGTTTGGTCATCAATGGGAAGCAAGCTATTAAAATACCACAAAAAGGTACGAAAGTGAAATACGAGAATTTTAGCAGACAATTAAATGTACCATTTGTGGTGTATGCAGACTTTGAGGCTATCACACAGAAGGTGCACACAGCGACGCCATCAAGCGAGTGTAGCTACACAAATGCTTACCAGAGGCACGTTGACTGTGGTTATGGGTATAAATTAGTTTGTTGCTACGACAACGAGTACAGTAAGCCAGTGAAAGTGTATCGCGGTGAAAACGCAGTCAACAAGTTTATTGGGGAAATGTTAGAAATTGTCGAATATTGTAAAAAAACATCTGAGAGTCACTTTAACAAAGAAATGATACTGACTGATGCCGATAAGAAGAACTTTGACGAGGCTAAAAGTTGTCATATTTGCAGTGTTGAGTACATTGGTGCTGACGTTAGAGTGAGAGACCACTGTCACGTGTCAGGTAAGTACAGAGGGTCTGCGCATCGTCAGTGTAACGTGAACTTTAAGTTGACTGATAAAATTCCTGTGATCTTCCACAACTTACGCGGCTACGATAGCCATTTCATTATGCAGGAGATTGGCAAGTTTGGTCAAGACATAAACGTGATACCGAACAACATGGAGAAGTACATGGCGTTCATGCTTGGAAAAAACTTGGTATTTTTGGACAGCTTTCAGTTCATGAGTAGCGGTCTAGACAACTTGGTGAAGAACCTACCAAGGGACGCTTTCAAGTACACGTCAGAAGTGTTTCGCGACGAGGGGTTGGCACTCATGACAAGAAAGGGAGTCTATCCCTACGATTATATGGACTCCTTTAATAAATTCGACGAGCGTGAGCTACCCTCCAAAAAAGATTTCTACAGCGTTCTGAACGATGAGCACATCACGGAAGAAATGCACGAGCGCGCCATCGATGTGTGGGACTACTTCGACGTTGAAAGTATGGGTGAGTATCACGACCTGTATTTGAAAAGCGACGTGCTCTTGCTTGCCGACGTTTTTGAGAACTTTAGAAAGACATGCCATCGCGAGTATAAATTAGACCCGTGTCACTATTTCACGTCGCCTGGATTGGCTTGGGATGCCATGTTAAAGATGACTGGAGTAGAACTCGAGTTATTGTCCGACATCGACATGTTCCAGTTCGTAGAATTAGGTATGCGTGGTGGTGTGAGCTACATATGCAACAGACATGGCGTGGCGAACAATAAATATATGAAGGGGTACGATAAAGCGCAAGAGTCGAAGTATTTGATGTACCTTGACGCCAACAATTTATATGGGTGGGCAATGAGTCGAAGTCTACCTACGGGTGGCTTCAAGTGGTTGACTGAGAGAGAGATAGAAAAGGTTAATCTATGCGACTATCACAACAATAGTAAAAAGGGCTTACTGCTTGAAGTCGACTTGGAGTATCCAGCCCATTTGCATGACCTACATAACGACTACCCGCTGGCTCCTGAGAAGATGGAAATAACTGTTGACATGTTGTCGGAGTACTGCACAAAAATCAAAAATAAGTTTAACGTGAGTGTTGGTGGTGTGAAAAAGCTGGTGACTAATTTGATGGACAAAAAAAAGTATGTGTGTCACTACGGAAATCTGCAGTTGTACATGGATCTTGGATTAAAAATCAATAAGATTCACAGGGTCCTGCAGTTTGACCAGTCCAAGTGGCTAGGCAAGTACATCGACTTTAACACAGTCAAAAGAACTGCGGCTAAGAACGCTTTTGAGAAGGACTTCTTCAAGTTGATGAACAACAGTGTGTTCGGAAAAACGATGGAAAACTTGAGGAAGCGTGTGGACGTAAGATTAGTGACCACTGCGAAGAAATTAGAAAAGCTTGTCTCGAAGCCGACGTTTGTGTCTTGCAAAATATTTAGCGAGAACTTAGTCGCTGTCCATAAGGTTAAAGAAACGCTGACACTAAATAGACCAGCATATGTGGGTATGTGCATACTGGACTTGAGTAAAACGCTGATGTACAATTTTCACTACAATTATATTATGAAAAAGTACTCTAGCGACACCTGTAGATTGCACTTCACTGACACTGACAGTCTGTTGTACTCAATCAAAACTGACGACGTTTATTCCGACTTTATGATGGAGTGCGAAAAGTTTGACAATAGCGACTACCCTGCAGACAGCCCATTCTTTTTTAGAGAGAATAAGAAAGTTATTGGGAAGATGAAGGACGAGTGCGCTGGAACGCCAATTGTCGAGTTCGTTGGGTTGCGCAGTAAAATGTACAGCTATTTGAAAGAGGGTGGGGGTGGTGGGAAAACCGCTAAAGGTATTAGAAAAAATATAATTAAAAAGGTAATCAGACATGAAGATTACAAAAGCGTGTTACTTGAGCAGAAACAGTTGCGACACACAATGAAGACCATTAGAAGTGTCAAACATCAGCTAGGTAGTTACGAAATTAATAAAGTGTCGCTATCCTGTTTTGATGACAAACGATACCTTTTAGAAAATGGCATTGACTCCTACGCATATGGTCACAAAAACATTGTAGTGAGAGATAACAACACATCCACTGACACATCTTAAACACTGCGACGTAACCCCCATAAGGTTGTTTTCTCACTGACTCGCTAATCGACAAATTCGCTATTGAGAACCCTGACGAACTAAACGATGAGTTGCAAAAAGACCCGTTACTAAAGAAAGACGTCGAGAGCATTGTCGCGATTGTGACACCGTACGTGCCTTTCTTGGGCTTGTTGTCGGGAGGAATCACAACGTCGAAATATGTGTACGATCACCACTTCAAGAAAGAAACGGTAGACGACGCTGAAAATAGCGAGCGAGTGGACTAGCCAATCAAAAGAGCGCCATTTCGCTATCCACTTGGATAAAACATCACCACTAGAATCAAAATCTAGTGGTTTTTTTTTTTCGCGCGTGAATTGAGACAACAGCAGAACGCGTCGGTTGAAATGACACTCTCTATTTTTTAATATGTGGGAGTGAGCTCGTACCACATTTTATTTTTTTAACACGTGAAAATGTTGAAATGACACTTTCTACTTTTTCCTAAATGTAATTTGACATAAATTTGTGAGAATTTTGAAACGACGCTCTCTATTTTTTAAATATGGCTGAAATGGTGCCAAATTTAGCGAGAGTCGCGATTTAGTATAAATTTGGTATTGCTTCGCTAGTCTCGCGTGTGTTTGACATCAATTTAGTAGAAAATGTGCGAGAGGTGTCTAGATTGACTAACGATCGCCGTAGTAGTATAGTAAGTAGGGCTGCGAGCTTATTCGACGTCAAACGTGAATATAAACACCAAAACGTCACCAAATTTGTCGAATCGTGATTTGACAAAATTTGGTGACGTTTTGGTATTTATATTTACGGTTGAGGTCGATTGAGCTCGCAGCCCTACTTACTATACTACTGAAATAATCATGTCGATAGGAAGTCCAACTCTTTCTAACGAATGCCCTTCGTTACGCCTCGCACTCACACGAAGGGTATTCGCTGGAAACGTTGCGCCTGTAACTCCTGTAAACATTATCTCGGCAGTACACCAACCTTTTAGAGTATTTCTATTTCCACACTGTTTCTACGCAGCACAACGCTTTTGTATTACTTTTTAACACAATCTGCTTGCAGCTTGAGATCGCAGTTAATACCACGCTGTCGCGACGAATATCAATTCGATAATTATATTCATGTTTACTGTCGGCACATTGACTTTTATTAGTCGGCACGCTATCCTTGTACCAATTTTATACTACCTTGTTTGCAATGAGATTGAACGGTATTTGATTTAGAAATGTACACAGTTTACAGGATGGACATTTGATTGAGACTTTGCTTCTCAAATGATGATTTCGTATGATTTAAAAATATGTTGTGTACAAGCAAAGAAAACAAAATGTCAAAAGGTGTGAGCTCAATCCCCCCCAAAGTGTTTGATAAAAATCAGATAAAACTTTAGCTCTGAAGAATATCACTTCCATGTAGAACTCGCCAAGCTTTCCTGTACTATTAACCAAGCTTCTATATCAAGTACAAACGACAGATAATATATATTCAAAATATAGCTCAATCGGTTAGAGTCCATTCAGAGGTCGTGGGTTCAATTTGCAGCCGGAAATCCCTCAAGGCTCAACACAGAAGAGTTTCCTCTCTACACTCCTTAACACGCGGAATTTATCTTACCTAAGCTTGGCTTTCATCTAGTATATAATCGAGTGTAAATGCCAACAATTCATGTTAATGCGAATTGAATGAATCAATACGAACAGAACAAGTTCCAGTTACGATCATAAAGTTTCTTGAAGTTATCATTTGGACATGTCGCGTGTTGTCGTGTTGTCGTTGTTGTGTAGCATCACGCGAATTATTTCAACTCTAATGAATCACTCGTATGTGCTCTTATAGAACTGCCGAGACATCTAATGATCTTTTAATTTGCCCGTCAAGTTAACGACGTGTCCTATAGACATTTGATTTTCAATGAATAGCACCAATATTCACATAGGATGTGTTTGTCCTTTGGGTTGTTAAAAAGCAAAAACAACACTGCCTCGTCCAAACGGAAATACCGTCTTGTAGTTCTGGTAAATTTGGTGTAAATTACCAAACAAGTGACACTCATGGCTCGTTGCTCAAACATGTGCCACATATATAGTTTGTATATGTGACTATACGTGTTAGTATACAACTGTTCATACAAGCTCTTTATTAACGTCTGCGAAAAGATACTACGAAATTATAAAGGCTGTCAGCAGTTCTGACTATAAGGCAAACCATACACTTTAACCAATTACTTGGCATCACTCCAAACAGCAGTGGTTCGTCGTCCGCTATATAAATGATGTATATGGAACTTCTATTGCCCTTTGTATCTTTAGCGAAGTGAAACTATGACATTAAACACACACGGTGTACGGGTCCCTCGACAATTTAATACAACGACACAAGGGATTTGCGGCATATTGAAGCAACACCGCTTGTAGAACTATAGTATACGACAATATTTACATCTTGTCAGGATAAACTTACCCAGGTTTTGTCTTGCCCATTTTCGTACAGTCGTTGTAGTACCTGCTGCACGCGTATAATCAACTCAGATCAAGCTTGTAAAATACGATACGTTATACCTTACCGCCTCTTTGTATCTGTGCATGGCCTTCTTCACTACTTATGACGAAGGACTGCGCGTAAATATGCACGTTATGACGTCACGTCACAGGTCACACGACCAGCGGGTAGTACTATTGTACATCTATCGTGCGTGTGTTGATGCTTTAGTTTGCGGGTTGCTAGTGCAACGAGATTCATTTTGCAAAAGATTATGCATCAGTACAAGGTGCTTTTCTTGCTAGGTTTGATATCTTTGATAGTGAAATAGATATTCCTACTGGCACAAGTATCCTGACTTACTGTTCTTCTTTAAGGCCATCAATGGCATTGTACCTATATCAAGCGATATCCTACCCGAACGTCTTGTTCCCAGTTAAGGCTGACTAGATACTCTGCAAATGTCAATGCAATCTCATTCCGTCAACGTAAATGTAAACCAACTACTTTCAATCGCTCATTTCTTATTAGAACAACTAGGACTTGGAACGCTCTCCCTGAACACTTAAGGCTAGATCATTAAAAATTTAAGAAGTCACTATTAGACTATTATAATAATGCTCTATTATCCTGTTACAATGTTGACGATCCTCGAACTTGGAAAACTGTCTGCCTAAAGTGCAACACATCGCGAAGCCTCACTGAACTCATAACTTGCTGTTATTAGTTATTATTTTATTTTTGTGTAAGGGCCTACTGCAATCGGCGTTTAACTGTTGTGGTGATCCTGCTGCTTCTATGTATTTTTAAGAGGCGAAGCTAAATAAATAAAGAGGACGTATATTGGGGCGTATATTGTGTATAGAAATTCAAATACATATCGAAGATTACTGCTGAAATAGTGTCTCTAACGGCCGAGGTCCTTTACCCGCTTGGAACCCCAAGAGTATTTGATTTATAGGAATAAGAATCCAAGCAGCCGATTTACTCCGAAGAAAGCTTTTCGCTTGAAACTTTATTGTTCTTTTCTCAAAACATCTCAAACCAATTTTGCCGAGAAACACTAGAAAAATGTCGACCGAATATTTGCAAGTGATTTCACGTTTCGCTTACTTTTGTGAATGTTCCATTAGCTTTAATAACATATGGTGTCTAATTGAATAGTGGCATATTTGAATGGACATTCAATTTCGATGTATAGCAAGGTGAAAAGGTGGTAAACTGCCAGGATTTTTAGTGACAAAATACTTACGTTTCGAACGGAGCCAGTTACACCAGAGCTCTACTCGAAACGTCAGTATTTCGTTACTAAAAATCTTGGCAGTTCACCACCTTTTCACTTTGCTATATATATCCAAAATACTACCTACGCAGCACTCTACTTTTTTACAATTTCGATAGATCGATAAATATAATGATACTGTTTGCGGAGGAGTTTTCATGGTGACCCGTCGAAACATGGGAAAGTCTTCGTGCTACGGAATATAGGTTTTCGAAAACAAAAGACACAAAACAGCTCACACACAGAAGAGTTATTTTTATATTAATTTTCATGCGAGTGGTCTTACTAATGTTCGCTCGCTTTGTAAATCTGTCAAAACAATAAGTCAAAACAAGCAATTCACTCTTTTTTGGGGCGAGAATACTTTTAAAATATCAGATAACTTATGTGAAAATGTTTTTCTGCATGTCCTCCATCGAGTGACGTTCGTTCGAATTGTGCTGGGCGTGTTTAGTCGCGTGAATAGATGTTTGCGTGGGTATAATAACTATATATATATATATATATATAGAAGACAATGGTCTATTTAAATCTCATGCTGAGAGTCGTTGACTATTCACGGCTATATAACTGGAAAACAACAACTAAATTCCGATTTGTTTTTGAATATTTTGAATTCGTGTTCAATTCAGAAAAAAAACGGTCAGGTAAAGCTATAATTAAAAAACTAAAGGACATTTAGTTAGGTTGGGCGTTTGTTTACTGAAATATAATAATAATAAAGACGTTTTAGGAGCATTATATATAAATAGTCTCAATGCTCGTAGAACCTATATGGCAACATTGTATCGTGTGACATCTGAATGCATGTGACAGTTTTATAGAAAATAGAATAATCCGCCGTGGCGAAGTTAACTGAACACCTCCAAATCAACTAAGTGGATTGTCCGCAACGCCACTGAGCACTTTTTAGGGAGCCGGCAATTTGGCGCGAAGATTGGGGGTGAAGATGTTGAATATATCGTATATCGCTATGCTATGTATCTTTAAAGTGACTGTTATATCGTACTTGTTTTGGGGCCGCAGTAATTGGCACTAGCTGTTGCGGTTACCCAGCCTATTGTCTTAATGTCTGTATTTATGTTTGTAATGTATATGGCAAAGTTATTAAAATAAAATAAAATAAAATTTCATACTAATTAAATTTTATTTTACAACCCATTGAAGAAAATTAATATCAGGAAATAAGTGGGGGGGGGGGGGGGCAATTGCCCCCCTTTCCCCCTCCGCGGCCCCTGCACTGCTGGTATTGCTCGATAAGTTTTGTTTCATGTAATGACTGCACTTTGTCACGGCGCAGATCTTTTAATATATTTGACATTGAGGAGACGCACGAATACTCAGCCGCATTTGCAGCTCGGAGTTGTCATGCATGTATCATCATCGTCAGGATAACTTGAAAATCAATCGACTGCAAGTTACCATGATTATAACTTCTTTCAAAGTAAAGCCGCCATTATAATATCGTTTCTGTTAATTCTCGTCTCGACAACTGCCAAAGAAACACTACTCACGACACTAGTACTATGCACTAGTATATATAGGTAATCGAGAACTTTAAAATATTGATGTCGGTTACCGTGCCATAGTGTATACATGTGTAGGAGGTCTAATGTTTTTAACGAACGCTCTTTGTCTGCAGACTGAGTGTTTCTCACGTCAGGAGTTCGTCACGGAAGTGCGCCAACTGTTTACAATTTCCGCCGTATTTCTACACTATATACAGTATACGCAATAAGCGTGTGCGTCTTCTTGCTCGTAATTGCCAAAAAAAGACAAAAGCAGTCATCTGACGTCATTTGACGTGAGCCGCACGTCTGTCCTCTAGTAGATCATGGCTAAGGATTTATGGTGAAGGAAAATTTCGAGTGTAGGAATATATACATATTAAGACCAAACCGGGACCAGTTGGCAGTTGCAAAAAATGCAACTTCAAGGCCTTCCGGCTGCAATTGAACCCGCGATGCTGCGATGCTAGTGCAGTGCTCTGACCACTGAGCTACGGAGGCCTGACAGACTATCCAAATAATAGACATATAAGAGATTACACTAAGACAGTATAAAATCAGTATAGCTGTGCAGTCACTCGTAAAAATTAGTCGTTTTTGCAATAAATTCCTCCCATGGCTAAATAATCCAATTCGTGATCTACATTTACGTGAGCACTTTGAACATGCATGTCCATTCACTATCAATTCCTTCCCTTGGTTACTCCTTTCTTTAATTTGCTAGTCTGCGTTTTTCTGCACGCGTTGTTGGTAGTGTTGTTGTTGACGATCACTATAGTGGCTTTCCGCTGGACAAGAGTGCGCCTTTCGTTTCTATTTTCTTCTAGTTATTCCAGTTGACTGATGTTGATGTTTACAGATTTAAGATCTCTTTTACAGGAATCTTTGTGGCTTAGAATTGGGCGTCAAATATTGCGTTTACCATGGGAGAGTTCACCATATAGCAGTTGTTTAGTGGCCATTACTAAGGGACCAAAGTCGCAGTAAATCTGTTAGGAGGAGAAGCGGCATTGTCTATAGACCTCTTTCGTAATGGCGGCCAGTAAATATTCTTTTATATGCATGCAAATTAGCCTTTCTGGCCTCGTTACAAAGCGAAGATTCTTTGGAATTACAGACACACGAACGAGGTCAGAAAGGCTAATTTAAATGAATATAAAAGAATATTTAATTTGGGCGCCATCATAAAAGTGGTCTATAAACGTGTAAATGACTCCTATAACAAATACATTGATTCTCTCTTGATGAGCTGGAACTCTGATATTCATATAGCCGAACGACACGTTTTGGAATGACTAATCTTTTATGTCCTCGATATAATCGCATTACAGAACGTTGGAAGAACGTTCGCAGTAAGGACTGCTAAAGACTGGAATAGTATTGATATTAACATCAGAAAGGCTGATAGTTTAAATAATTAAAAAAAAGACTGTTTAAAACATTTTTAAGTGCCCAGAAAATATCACCGCTTTGAGATGTTTTCTAAGTTCCTTAAACTTTTAAACTTTTGTATTTATATATAATTTATTATGCATCTAGTATTTAATTTTAAATAACTTTAGTCTTGTATTTTTAATTTCTTGTAATCTTTCCGAGGAAAATAACTGATAACTCCGTGGCTGTTGGTGAAGGCTAAAAGGGATGACTCAAAAGGACCTTTACATTTTTTAGAACTACTAATCCTAACCCTAATCTCAACCCTAATCCTAACCCCAACCATAACCTTGATCCTAACCTTGATCCTAACCTTGATCCTAATCTTAAACCTAGCCCTAATCGTAGCTATATCCATAACCTAACGAAAAATAAAAAACAGAAAAAAACAGAAAGGTCCTTTTGAGTCATCCCTTTTAGTCTTCCCCCTTGGCCCCTCTTGAAATATCAATCTTTGTCGCAAGAATAAGGTTAAGGTGGCTCGATGTCTCAATCATGAGAAATTGCATTTTTCCCCATAAAAAGTTTAGATCTGACCTTTATTTTGGTTCATTGCATAGCTCTAGCGGTCGTCTTAATTATTGAAACGTTTCACACTTGTAGCATTTTGTATATCTAGAGAAATTGGGTTTATGATAAGCGGTAGATTATAGGCAAATTAGTGTTCTGGATTTATTGGAAACACGATTTCTCCACTCAGGTAAACTTTGAGGGTATAAAACCTTTCAGTAACCAAGACCACTAGAGCTATGCAATGAATCACGATGAAGCTCAGATCTGCATTACAAACATTTTTATGCGGAAAAGGCAATTTCTCATGATTTAGACTATCGAGCGAGTCCGGTTCCGCGTTGTCTTTACAACGTAAAAATGCCTTTTCTACGTTGTCAACAGAGCCTCACGACGGCATGATAACTACTTTAGTTTTGGGACAATCATTTACAAAAGCTCTTTGTGTGTGACATAGTCCAAGTACCTCCTGGCCAGGCGCTAATATAGGGAATGAGATATTTAATTTGCCGCGTTTTCTTTTTGGCCGAACGATATATTTATCGAATTTGTCTTTAATTTACCGGATTTGTCTTTGCAGAACTCGGGCAATTTGCCGATAAATGCTTAATTTGCCGACAGCGGTTTTCTGGGGTGTGTGTGTGTCGCACCTCACCTCGTGTTTCGTTGAGGCGTTGAGCGGCTCCCCAGACCGCCAGACGTAAATCATGATAGCCGCAGAAAATAATTCTGCGCTTAGTTTTATGTCTTTGGACAGTGTAAGATGAGTATATTCCTTTCGTATTTGTAATATATATATTTCAATATTTTATGAGATGATATTGATAATTAAATCGTGGTTTCCGGTGCAGTCAGACAAATAAATACGATACATTTGAGGAGTGCAGCTGGTCGATCTGCCTGGAAAATATGGGCCTAATCAAGAGGAGGTCCATTCTGGCCGGACTAACCAGTCTGACTATGTAAATGGAACCCCCGCTAGTGATACCAGTAGTCAAATGTTATGGGGTCTATCACTATCAGTAGTCATTACTACAAATCCAAAACTTTTAATGATTTTATAACCAGTGGAGGCAATCTCACAGATAGTGCATCTTGGCTGCAATCAGTAGGTTTGGTGGCTTGACAATTTGTTTTTTCTTGGCATTACAAAGCTAAGAGTACAGCAGAGCCTCGCTATAATGCGCATCATCATTATAACGCGCGACTCTGTATAACGTGGTTTTTCCTTGGACCCCAAAAATTTCACTTTGCCCAGTTATTATGATCACTAGAGACAATTTGAATGATCTTATCAATTGCTGAACGTCCTGAATGATCATGATTATTACTAGATACAGTAACAGAAAATGTGTGTTGATTTTATTACAGATGTTGTAAGGATCCAACAGAAAGTGCTTCTGGCAGTATCCAAGCTTGTTCCCAGTACTTTTTTCACAATATTGCACCAACGAGTGGCAAGAGTACTGGGAATGAGATTTGCCCAATAACTCGCAATAACATGCTTCATCTATAACATGGTCTACCGTGCTATAGCAAGGCTCCACTGTAGCAGTTGAACCCAGGGGTGGAATTTCATCGCGGCAATTGCCGTTGTTGGAGAGGAAAATGCCGTCGATCATTGCTGGCAACAACGGCAATTTTTTGCCGTCGAGTAACTTTTTAAGTTTTTAATAGTTTTTGAGGAAATTTTAGATTTTCTCCTTAATATATTCCATCCTTATAATCTTTAATATAAAATCTTTAATTTTGTGCGAATTATATGAAATCGATCGGGCAGCCATTTTGAACAGTTTCATAAGGTAGAATTGAGATACTTCATGTAATTCACAACGTTATGGATACTTTTACGTGAACATCTGCTGAGCCGCACATCCTATTGTCATAGCAACATCAGAAATTCAGAAATAATATTAAAAACCTCGTGCTTTTGTATTTATAAGCATGGATGTGCCATTGGACGAACTCGAAGATGATTTAAATAATCTTGAAATTGAGTTATTTTCTCTAAATAAACTTGATTCACTTGTGAACATATATTCATCGCTCGAATCCAAATACGCCAATGTTTTGGCAAATATTAGAGCAAGGCGCGTTGTCGAAGGGAACAGACTTGAAAGGGACAATTTTGGACAGCAACTTGTTCCAGATGATATTTATATTGCAGAAAGCAAAGAAAGGGCAACAGAGTTCATTGCCTGCAAATCAAGTGAATTTCCATCAGTTTCACTTTAACATGAGATATACAAAGACGCTAGATTTCTATCACGATCTACAATGGTCATGATTAGTGGTTTAGTACATTATTTTAAAAATGCCGTGGATTGGACAGAAATTGCCGTCGAGAGCTGCTGCACTCTACGGCAATTTTTGACGTCATTGCCGTGGAGAGGTTTTAGGGAAATTCCAGGCCTGGTTAAACCCAAAGTTGAAATTAAATAACCCTGTACAATATAATTTATCTTAATTCCAATGTTTTTAGGGCTGTGTTAATGAACTTTTTGACTATTTGAATGATCACTTGGCTATCATTGGAGGTCTGGGCATTGCAGTTGCTCTAATTCAGGTTAGGACTGTTATGTGAAATACATCATGATTGTTACTGTATGGTAATGCCATTCATGCATTAGTTTGCATGAGCCCGGGGTGTGTGACTGAAACAGTTTCGGGGCCATTGCAGGGTACAGCATAATATACGACCATAATAATTATATCATAATATACAGTACATCCTTATATTATATATTATATATCATTATATACATTATACATTATATTATATACATTATATTATATATTATATATCGTTATATACATCATAATATACGACCAAAAAACAATATTACCTGACCACCAACTTGTGCTGACTAGCCTGATCTTTCCCCTTTAGATTGTTGGTATCATATTTGCCTGTATTGTTTGCCGTGACATCAAGGATGGCTATGGCTATGTTTGAGATTTACCATCATCAAAAAAAAAATTTCATCCGAGCTACTACTTTAATATACCGTAGATCCATACAATTATGTTAAGTGCATGTTTAAAGTGTTTTGTAACTTCTGTGGGTTAATTTCTTTTAATGTCATTCATGTATATGGAATTACAATATTTAGTTTTACATTTGCTTAGTAATTATAGTAATCTTCTGTATCAACACGATGGCACTGGTAGTAATAGTTGTACAGTATGATCTGTATTTGCAAAATAAGACTGATAGCAAAACTGCAAGAACATATATTCTGGAAATTTTAGCTTGTCTTGTGCACCAGTAATGTAACAAAAATATAAATGAGATGTTTAATTGTTTGAAAAATGTGAAATAGTTTTGATGCTTTTTGGATGTATTCATTAAAGAGATACTAATGGTTTCCATGTTTGGATACACACATGTATTCCATTGTCTATGGTGCATGTTTATATAGCCTGATGCAAACACAAGAGAGAATTTGAAAGTTTCTGTGAACCCAAGCCACAGACTAGGATTTACATAAGTAGTTCCAAATTCAACCAGACTCTGTGTCCATTTTCTATTTTTATAAAATAAGACTGCAAAATATGCTGTGATATCACAACCGTGTTTGCATAGCCTGATACAAACACAATAACTGACCAATCATAGCGTGCTTAAGACAACTTATTTTAATAAAAACTAATAAAAGGTAGGAAAAGTGACATGACTTGTCAATATGCGATGTCATTTGTTTTTCTATTGCAGTACTGAGACAAAAGCAATTATTTATTTATTCCAAGGGCTACACGTAGTAGCCCAAGGTTAGGTTCCGCGGCCAATTCTGTATTTTTCATTTTAATATTTTTTTTCCTGCAGCAAACCTGCAAATGGGTGACTTTTTTTGACCTCGCCTATAAGTTAGCCATTTCCGTGAAAATGACGTCTCGCCAATCGGAACCTCGCTTCCAAACATGCCCCCCAGGGCAGTGTTGCTCGCGGCCATTTACGTTTACGCATGGCATTTCGCTAGACTAAAGTTGGAGTGTTACTTGTGTGTTTGAAACCAAGTTTCCTGGTTATTTGGTTCCCAGTATCAAGATGAACAAACATATGGACTTTTAGCGTAAGTGTTTGCATTGTGAGCTTAGTTTCTAGTCCGTATTTATCGTAAAAACAGTAGAACTAGTTGACATATTTTCACAACTGAAATATGTGTTATCCGTGTTGAATACTTCGCTGTATTTAATACTTTTAATAGCGAAGCCGCTTGTTTCACTATTTCTTTGTTTTATAAAGACGACTAATTGAGCCGTCATTGACTTAGTCGTCTAATGACAGATAGCTCTGTGATATCGATAGTACTTGTTGGCAGACAGGCTGATTAATAGAAGTACTAGATGACTACCGATAGATCAATATTTTTGGATTACACCAATTGTTTTTGCAGCAAATTAAGCTATATTGCTAATATGGGTATCTATCTAAATCTCCAACTGAAAGATAAAATTATAAAGATAAATTATTGATTACTTATGATCAGCAATATCCAACAGTGAAATGTTTATCAATGAAAATATTATACCATGATCTTATCCAGACTAATTTATACGGGTCAAGTGAGACACTCCAGCTTAACTTTCTCAAGACCCAAGGTGTGCATGGACCCATTAATTTTATCTTGAAGTAAATAAGAAATCTGTTCTCTAGTTGACCAATATTGAATAGGGGGGTTATAAGGAGGAGAAATGTTGTAATTGTCCCAACACTTGACCACAAGTGTCCCTTGATTGTAGTAAAAATAGAGAAATACATGAGAACATCAATATGTTGAAAAATAATCAAAGAAAAGTACTAACAATGTTTTGGATAAATGTGTCTTTCTCAATCTGGGTCAGAGGTCAGAAATTTCAGCAACGGAAATCCGTACAGATTACCTAATTCGGTCCTGGCGGTTTCAGGCGAGGGGTCGCTCGTGCACGCCTCCACACACGCCTCCACATGCGCCTCAACAGTCCAAGGAGAACTTTCTACCGCTCGCCTGTATTGTTTCTGAGGAGCAGAAAACTTTAGAAATAACATACATTATGTCAACCATCGTGCATTCAATGAAGACATGAAAGTTCAGTTTAAACAACAAACAAATACCGGTAATTAAATTACCCTGATAAGCTGAATATTATCTGATTCTTCTGCCATCACGTTATATTCACAACACTTTTAAGAACGCATCGAACACATGCCTTTGTTAGCACCGCAAAGTATTACGGGCTCATTCACTGGACTTCTCCACATGTAAAATATTGAATATATTAAACGAGAGAGGTCTAAATGCAAGACTGGTTAAATCAGTAAAAACAAGCAAAAATGGCTCGCCACCTACCGAAAATCAGACGGCCATGGGCCTGCTAATTATTTTTTTAGAGACAGAAAAGGACACATTAACATGAATACTGTACATGATAGGATTTTATTTTGGTATACAGTGTTACAGTACAAAAAATATCTACAGTATTGGGAGACTAATGATAATACAATAATATTATGGACACTCAAATTTAATTATAACATTTGGGCTAATGTTATTTTGCGAAACGAAACAGGTTTGCAAAAATGAAACAACAATTTGCAGACACGTTTTGCAAATTGTTGTTTCATTTCGCAAACCTGTTTCTTTTCGCAAAATACCATAAGCATAACATTTGTGCTATACCATATTGTATTTAATACATAGTATTAATTGTTTATATATATATATTTAGTGTATACACTGTGAGTGTTTAGTCGATTGATAGGGATAAAGTACATGTACTCTACACTTGTTTGTGTTGTGTAGGCTAATGACTACATTGCAAGATAGCATTGCTCCAATGCTTTCAACATTAATTTTAGCTTTAGGTAAGAAGGCTGTTATTAACAATAGTTTATGCATAGCCTGCGTGGCGGGCGGAATTGGGGGCGAGTAGAATAACTGTGGAAGGTTTTAGATAAAAGATTAACATGACATTGTGTTGGTCATTTAAGCACTTACATACATTGACAAATGTTTTTAGAAATGGCAATCATGTACTTAGATCCTTGAAAAGACTTAACAAAGGTGTGGAGTATTAACATTCTTGCAGCACATTTCTGAGCTAATAGTAGCTAATCAAGACTGATGTCCTTGGACAGTTCCTCCATACACAGAAACAATACTCTCATTCTGTTATAGAGTAGATGTGTATATTCAGGTGTTTGATATGGTTTAGCTCTTATAAGCATCTTAATTTAATGACTGCTGCAATATGATCATACCAGACAGAGATTAGTGCATCAATCAAAGGAGCTTTTCGCAGTAGAATTAAAGTGTCTATGTAGTGAAAAATTCGCTAGCATTTTTTTGCTCTAACAAACAAAGTAGCACGGCAGGATCGTTCACTGAACATTTCAAGTGAATCTGCTGCATAGTCTTCTAGTTATCAACTCTCAAAGTTTGTCCATTGGCATAGTTTAACGTTACAAAATAAGGAAAGACTGGGATTGAATATAGGTGGTATATGACGTATGCAGGTGGATCATTAATGTTCAAATCCATTGTTCTTGCATAGTAAGTACACCTGCATACGTCACAAGACAATGAACCGCGCGTTTCAGGTTTCACCAAAAACATTTAGCCATGCCAAACTTTGAGAGTTGATAGCTCGAAGACTATGCAGCAGATTTACTTGAAATTTTCAGTGTACGCTCCTGCCGTGCTACTTTGTCCGTTAAAGCTAAAAAAAAGACAGCAAATTTTTCACTTCATAGACACTTTAAAGATGGTGATAAATTGCATTAAGAGAAACAGAGTTAGAGTTTCTGATGACTACAAATGTGCATGACTTTATTCTGGGTAGCCCAGAGGTTTAGGTTATCAACATCTTTCTGTAGGGATGTACTGATGGGCCTCTTAAAGGTGCCGTCCAGCCCGTTCTGTGCATGTCCACGTTTCTGTTTACATCGTTTGTTTACATTGCATTATATAAACATTGAACATAAGTATTGCAAATTTTTTTCACACGCTTGAGCTTTTCCGCCTAAAAAGCGTGTTATAAGAAGCTGTTCTGTTCCTAAATGTTGTTAATATATAACACTACCACTCGTGCCTTCGCCACCTTTAACAAATACTCGCTTTCGAACTGTCGCAAATCTATTCCGTTAAAGTTTGTTTACATGTGGGGTCCCCAACGTTTGAAATATCGCACATGCGCAGAACGGACTGGACTGCACCTTTAAAGTGCATATAACGTCTGTGGGGATTTAACATGTTTGTAATCTATGGATTCTCCTGAGATAAATTGTAATATATCTTGTCAGCTGAAAATTTCATCTTCATAGACTTTTTTGCTGTTAAAGTTGACGGAAGTGATGTCATAGCGGGCATCTGTAAAGAGGTTTTCATATAGACAGATGCCCACTATGACATCACTTCCGTCAACTTTAACAGCAAAAAGTCTATGAAGATGAAATTTTCAGCAGACAAGATATATACAATTTATCTCATTACAAACATGTTAAATCCCCCATAGATGTTATAATAATATGCACTTTAAGATACATGTAAACTAGGGTATTATCAGCATTCAGTAATAATATATACATATAGGTTGTACCACAATCCTTATTCATCAATGGGATGTCATTGAATAATATGAGTAGGGGAAACTTTATAAATTGATTAATTGGTTATTATTTTTCTAAGCTATGCTGTCAAGTTTTTTAAATAAATTACATGAATAAACAACAGTATAATTAAAATTTGTTTTTACATAACACTTACTTTTTTAAGAAAGGTTATGTTAAAGACATTGCACATTGATTGAGCAGTGAAATACAGAGAAAGTTTGCCCTTAGGGCTTAGCCTGTTTATTATATCACGCTAATTGAATCACTGTTTGACATCTTTAAGTGTCTCTGAGTTGACATAATTTCCTTTAAATAGTTAACTTACTTCACACTTTTAGTTTTTTATTCTTAGGTAAGTTAAACCAAGATTTTGTTAGATGATCAAACTCTCTTTAGCGTAAAAATTGTGTGTCAAACTCTAGTGTGTACAGGTCAATGTCTTCTACCTCCTCCTCCTCGTCATCACATTGAATGTCCAGTGATACTTTGTCGCTAATGTCCATGTTGTTCGGCTGACTGACAAAACTGGGAAATGGTGTTGCCATTATTGCATTTGCAGTATCGCTGTTCTCAATTGAACAACTGCTGAAGTCAGTAAAAGGTTCATTTTCCATCAGGCTCTCGAAGTCTATAATTGTCGCCGAAAAGGTGTCTTGTCCTTGAAATGTAGTCCCAGAAGAGCTCACTGATGCAGACGAGTTTTGTATTGTAAATAAATTATCAGCTGTGTTACTCATAAAAAATTCTGCTGCGAAGAATGCAGTTCCTTCACATAGAGCATTGTCAATGTTAAGCAATGGTTCCTGGACGTTGTCAGGAGACGTCACAATCTCTGGTAATAGGAAATCTTCTAGATAAAGATGGTTTCAAAATGTAATTGTAAGAACTATGCAAATTGTGGGAAACTGTTATATCTGTATATCAAATACAGATAGAGTGTGTTAGCAAATGTTTAGAGTAGAAATAATAGTTTTCTGATCAGTTAGACCAACGGTAGTGCTAGATATACCCCAGTACTCAATGTGATTAATACTTGCATATTTTGTAATAATTATTGCAAAACTTGATGTTTTTTACTTTTGTACACTTGTCAAGGGTCTGTTCGAGATCATTGTAATGAAAAGTGTTGAAATGGATGAGTGTAGCTGATTTTAGTCTTGATGTAATATATCATAGACGAGAAAGCATTTATTATCTGATTTGAAAACCCTGGAAGTGTGTTGAAAAAACGAGGCAATCCGCGATAGCCGAGTTTTTTAGTTGGCTTAATTTATGGACGTTTATTACAAACGACATCTCGGTTATGTTTTTTTTGTGTTTTCCTTATGAATTATTGAGTTTGAGAAGTAATATATCATACCTTCTTCACAAGGCTCAAAGCATTGTGCAGGTTCAATGGAATGCAGAATAGTGGTTACAGGTACCGGTACTTCATATTTGGGTTCTGGTTGAGGTGGATCATAAGGTTGAGGCGGATCATAAGATTGAGGTGGATCATAAGATTGAGGTGGATCATAAGATTGAGGCACATCGTTCTCTTTAGCAATACTACATTTTTTAACGTTTTGTGTCAGTGCTTCTATTTGGGGATCAAAGATGTGGGCATCATTGGAATCATGTTCATTTTCTTTTCTGTCTGTTTCAACAACGGTTTCTTCAGTTGGAGGATTTAAACCAAGTACCACTCCTTTATTTTCCACAGCACTGGTTGGTGGGAGCAGAAAAAAATAGAAATTTAGCATGGTTTATAATTTGCTTTTTGTGCTAGTGCCAACTCAATGGTTGTTTATGTACAGCAACTGAGCAACATTACCTTCCTTCAACAAGAAATTTAGAAAAAGGCATGAGTTTTAAGGCTGTCATGAAATCGGTATAATGAAATACTTATTGGTGAAACAAAATAACAAATATTGGTATAATATCATTTAAATGAAGATATGTATTTTATATATCAGAGCTCCTGTTGATAGCAGTGACATTTTATGTCGCTGATAGGGCTACTCTGTATAAATAAAGGTGTCTATCTATCTACACTACCTGTAAATATATATAAGTAATGTTTGTATGTAAAATATAATATTGTATTTGTGGAGAGATTTTTTCACACGAGTAAGGAAAACCTATATTTTCATGACTTTTTTATTCCCACATTTTTACTTTACTTTTTAAGAAATAGAAAATTACATTTTTATGTTTTTCCATATGGTTCTAGAAACACTCATAAAAGTTTGGGAGAACTCAAAATGACAGTGGAATCCTAATTTTGGTTGTGTTCCCATGGCAATTTAGCATACTATGAAACTTCCACTTGTGTTTCTATAAAAGCCTCTGTGAGCAGACATCTCTGTGTCTTCCAAAACACCGGCTTTTTTTCGTGCTCGGTCAAAAGCAAGATCGTAGCCAAAACATTGTTGAAAAGCCGCCATTTGGGAAGACACAGATTTGCCTGCGAAGGAGGCTTTGTTTCTATAAGTGTATGGAAACACAGAATTATGTTTACTATTTCTTACAACATAGTTTACACACTACATATACAGTTATAGAAACACAGCTTTTAGCCAATAAGAACCATAATACACCTTTTCAAAATGTTATTTTATATTATAAGTGAGGCCAGACCAATTTAATTTTGTTTCTCGGATCCGGCCGGGTCACTTTGGTGAATTGTCGTAAATCAAAATAAAGTGAGTAAATCATTGCCACAAATTTCCTTGACAAATATTGAAATATTTAATTGTTTTACCCTTTCGCATGAAATATCTTAAAGTGCCCCTAACCTCAAAGTTTTTTATTGTCTCATTTGGAAGATCTTTTAAAATAATAAAGTAACTTCTTTTGAAGATTTTCACTTCTTCGCTTTCTTTTTGAGATATATCAGTTTGTTTGATATGCAAATATCTGGAATTTCATCACACATGCATAATGAGTTATCAGAAAATGTTATATATCTTTGCGTTCATGAAATAAAAACACTAAAGTGTGAATAACACGTGTGTGCGTTTCTCCCACAACACCAAACTTCTTGATTTTAAAGGATTTCGTTCGAGAATGAAAGAGATATACACATTTCTCCAATAAGTCATGAATGTGTGACGAAATTCCAGACATTTGCACATCAAACAAACTGCACAGCAAAGAAACGAAAATCTTCAAAAGAAGTTACTTTTTATCATTTTAAAAGTTCTTACAAACAAGACAATAACAATTTTTGAGGTTATGGGCACTTTTATGATACACTCTCACATGCTGTATTTTTATCTCAAACCTTTCATGTTCAATCTATCAATTTATTTTAATATTAGTATATTCGTGTGTTTGTGTGTGCGTAAGTTTGGAACTTCTAGGTGTTCTGCTTGTGTAAACCGACTAGGGTGATCTATATGGTTGCGGACTTACAGTTCACTCGGATGTTTAAAATTTGATTTATTTTTATCTACCGACCTGCCAGGCCACTGCTACATTGGAAAAATCCGAGAAACATAAAATTAAATTGGTCTGCCTTGAATAACATAATATTACCTTAGAACATGGTTCACACACAGCATATAAAGTCGTCCTGTCTTCTCACATTGTATCTGTGTAACTTTCGACTCCATCCACACCCATCCTCCATCCTTGTTCATCCAACGGTATGGCTCGGTGACACACTGCCCTTTAGCTAGCACTAGAAATGAGTAATAATTCATAGATTATGTGCACTGGCATATTATTGTCTTAAATTTATAAAGGTGACATTATTTTTAATAACACTATGCTTAATACCACTCTTTGGACCCAAAGAAAACGTTGTTCTACAGTACATTACACTAACATACATTTTGAATGTAATTTCTGTATATAGAAGATATCTTCAGGGTGATAAAAAGGGTAAACAACTCGTCCAACAATGTCCTTAGCTTCTGTGTCCATGTAACGATGTATCCTAAAAGGAAATAAACACTTATAAATATGCATACTCCTCACAAAATATATAATTAATACTTGACATGTTGATACTTGTTGATGGTTTAGTCTAGAGTGTCTCATCAACAATCACAAGGTTGGATTGAATCCCTGTCAAGGATTCAGACATTCTGAGATTGAAGCTAGCTCCAGTAGCATATGCATGTTACTAAACACATCACCAATACTACCACATTTGCCAATATACAATTTTGATATACCAGTGAGTAGCAGTATATTATAACAGCTATTATTTCATGATTGAGTCGATTTTCTTTGATGTACCGCGGGATTTATATAGCATAAAGCCCTATGAATACTAATTAGATAAGAAATGAAGAAAAAACTAAGAAAATCTCTGTCCAAGGTGGAAACATTAGACAAAACTTTGTTGGAAAACCTCCTCAATCGTTCGGCCTCGCTTCTTTCCTTTAAATTGATATTTGTTATTACCTTCCCTCGCAAAACAGAAGTTTCAGATTTGGAGTAAGGCGACTGATGAACACAGATTGATGCACTGGTAGATCACCCACGTCTGGTGACCACGCTGGTTGAACAAGACCAGAAAAATCCCCTGTTCCTCCTATGTGTCCAGTAAAGCGTAGTATCTAGAGAGAAACACATTGTCAGGAAATTGTATCATTCATGATCGTTTAGCCAGCTGTTGTGGTCTAGTGGTTACCACAGTACACATGTCTATAAGCTACACAGGTTCAAATCCTGGGTCAGACCTCCACTCAGGGTCTTAAAAATAATTGAGGAGAAAGTACTACCTTTGCAATAATACCAGCAAATGGTAAGACTTTCGGGTCTTCTCAGATAACAACCTTAAATCGTAGGCCCTCAGAACCCTTATAATTGAGCTTCTAACCTGTTGGGGCATTCCGTTCAATAAACTAAATTTGTCTTATATGTCATGATATATTTTCACTTGTCAAGCCATTCTAAATCTTATACAGTTTGGATGTGAATTTCTTAAGATTTGTAGCTAATTGACAGATTCAAGCCATTTTAATGTTAGTAATGTTAGTGGGTGTGGTAAAAGGGCGTGGTCATATAAATGTTGTCAAATGACTCAAATAGAGGCGTTGCCATAAACATGTTTAATTCATTAACGAAATTAGCAAACGTATTTACAAATCTTCTTTTCGTGCTTCTCAAGCACGTCTTAACATGTGTCAGGCATCTGAACGCTCTTTCATCATTTGCTGTTGAAACGGGTAAGGTGAGGCAGAATTTCAAAAGCATTACAATGATCTCAAATTGAGCCGTCAAGAAGTTATGCTTCGTTAAAAATAATAAAAGATCTTCAGCATCCCTTGGAACACCCAGGCATTGAGAAGAGCATGTACGTTCTTGTACTCAAGCACCACCATTCACTTGAGGAAAGGTCGTCAGAGTTAAATTAACATTAAATGCTCAGTTGCTCTAAACTTGATTCACAAGATTGTAGTTACAAGATCCGACATTTTAATGCTAGTTAACGTTAATCCTGTTACAATAAACAACTTTCCCAAGTACCCACCACTAAGATTTTCTGACAGAAGACAAGGATTTTCCAACAAACATCCCAGCGAAGTCGTTTGGGGGGGGGGGGGAGTGCCCCCCTCTAGCTACACCACTGAGTTGAATAAAAAGTTTATGTTAACCAGACACCCAATTTACAACTACTGTACTGAATATTAGATAGCCATTTAGTTTGTTTTATCTTCATGGATTATTAATGGTTACACTGCCTGTGCATTTCCATTCAGAATATAATTATCTTTGGAAAGTACATATAGTTAGCATTTACCTTGAAGTTTGAACTATTTGAGTTGTTTCGTCTCACCATGTTGCACTGAATCCTGACTGAAAACTGAATTTTCTTGTTTCCCAAACAGGTTCCACCATTGTTTTCAAAATATGGAATGAACAACTCTGTAAAATTAAAATTAGTAGAGTTTAAGGTGGATACTGTTCCTTGAAATGTTCTGCGAATTTTAACCTCAAAAATATGTAATGGTATATAATATACTGTACTGTATACTGTACTGTATATATATATATATATATATATATATATATAACATATACTGTATTTATATATATTATGCGCTACCAATCCTGCACCAACTTTACACGGGCGGCCACAGATGTAACACTCAAATCTTTTCTTTGATGCCTGTTTTGGCAGCGCTGTTCCACATGTTCCGGGTCTTACCTCCACTATCTCCCATCCCCGCAGTGGGAGAGGGTAGTGGAGGTACGATCCTGGGTATGAGGTTGTCGACACCTTGCCACACAGTGCTTTTCCATGTCTCTCTGTTCATTGCTCCTACACCACAGCTCTTTAGTGTCTTCTTTGATATATAATATTTATATATAATGATATTGTTATAGCTTTTTACCAACCTGACCCTGAGATCTGACATATTTCATCAGTGTCATCTACTTGTGGTTGCTTTATGTTTGGATTGCCATGAGATGGCAATGGTCCTTTCAATTTCTTTGCCACTATTTCCCAATCTTTTTTCAGCACAAAGTTGTAAATGCTTTTTCCAAGCAGTTCATTCTAAAATGATTGATGTCAAAACACAATTAATAAACTAGTTTTTAGATTATTATTGCTGTCTCAAGTATATAAACAAATTACTTTGCTTCAAGATATCTCAAAAGGATATCAATGCATAATGTACTGTACCTGAGTATATCCCATGTATGTCAGACTCTTTTCATTCACAAATGTAATACTTCCTTCATTGGAGATAATTATAACAAACCCATCCAATGCCTGTAGAAAGGAATAAATTATTAAATAATATAAAGGGAATGTGTTACATAGTGGAAAGAAGAAATGGGTTTTATGTTTGATAGATAAGAACTATATATAATATGGTATATCATTGAAGTGATCACAGCAAAATTATGTTCTTGCTGCAAGAACCTTATCTGTCTCATCTCTAACAATGTTTTATGTATTATATGGCAGTTTATGGCTTGTCTTGTGAAAGGTCTTAACACAGCTTTTCTGCAATCTGATTGGTTCCTGAGACCTCCATCTCAGTACAGTAGTTTTATAGTTTAGCTTATGCATAGTTAATAGAGGGGAATGGTTAGGAAAGCCGGCGAACTTCAAAGCGTCTATAATGAGCTGTGATTTTAGGTTGAAATGGTCCTGACCGTGCACAAACCTTTTGTTTTTTGCTTATTATAATATTTAAATAACATGGTTGAGCGATTCAACCCAAATGCTGCTATTGGATGATTGCTTCATTATACAGAAAATACAATGTGTTCAGCAAGTGTGAAAGTGCACACATTTGCATAAACGTGAACAATAACCTAGAACAAAGACTTAGACCGAGTTTCCAAACCATCTCTTCTATATTAACTATGGCTTATGGTAGCATTAATAGCAGCATTAGCATTTTACTTTTTTTTCTTTTTTTTTAAATTATACACGGGGCCACAGTAATTGGCGTAAGCTGTAGTGGTATCCCTGCCAGACTTATATTTTATATGTTAATTTACTAATGGAGAATCGAAATAAATAAATAATGAATAAATACCTCCAAACCCAATCTCTCAATCCCTTCTCCTGATGAAGATCCTTCTCCTGATGAAGGTCCATCTCCTGATGAAGTTCCATCTTCTAATAAAAAGTTGTGAAATACCATGATTGTGAGGGGGGCTAAAAATGTAGGGGTTTGGGACGTGGTCTCTAGTACAAAGACCTCGATATATGAAAGTGATATCCAAGAAAAGTGAGGGCTTCAGGCGGGGGTGATTTGCAGATTGCAGAATGCAGGGTTAGATGGGGATTAGGGTTAGGATCATTGTTTTAGGGTTGCTTCCAATCCAATAACTGATTGGGTACAAAATGTATTGGTTACAACGTGACTGGAACGGCTGCTCATAATGTACTGTAGTTGCATTCTGCAAATCACCCCCATCGTGAGGGCTTCTGCTGTCTGTGATACAGTTCTATGCATGCCTTGTAGTAACATCTGTTTATATTTAGTAGTTAATGCATGTGTGCTACTTGTGTTGATGTCAGTTGAAGTGATCATTGTTCCTTTTGCAAATATCTAGATTTAACAGCAGAACCTTGTACAAGATCCAACCACAAGTTCAAGCTAAGACCTAAACATGTATGTACAAAATAATTATTTTAAAGGTGCCGTCAAGTCCGTTCTGCGCATGTGCGATATTTCAAACGTGGGGGACTCCATAATATGTCAACAAACTTTAACAGAATAGATTTGCGACAGTTCGAAAACAAGTATTTGTCATTAAGGTGGCAAAGCCGCAAGTGGTAGTTTGATGTATTATCCACATTTAGGAACAGAACAGCTTCTTATAAGACGTTTTAGGTGGAATAGCTCAAGCGTGGAAAACAAATCTGCAATACTTCACGTTCATTGTTTATATAATGCAATGTAAACAAATGATGTAAACAGAATTAACGTGGACATGTGCAGAACGGACTTGACGACACCATTAAATTTTCCTTTTTAATTGTGTTGAATAAGTGCGGTGGATTATCCACCTTTTGTTAACTTATTTATATATTGGGAAAGTTTCATAAAATCATTAAATCACATTTCTTGTATAAGTTGTTGCAAGTTTACCTATTTGTTTGACATTGGAACTGCTGCTGTTCAACAATTTCATTAATCCAATAAAACTTGTCGTGAGGCGAATAATTGTTGACTTGTCTGGAGTACTTGAATTTATCCAAGGATTCAGCAACACCAATTCCTCAAACTGCTCAAGTTCATTCTTGCGGCGATTCTTTGCTGCGACGCGAGACTTCAGTTTCTGAATCTCATCTCTATTTTGACTCAAGGGTAAAACAGAAGAGCTTGTCGTTAAAATAGTGCTGGAGATTAAGATAAAATAGATGCTAAAACATGCAGACTTTGTTTGGGACCAAATCAAACAAGTGAAATTAATCATTATTATCAGGAAAAGGTCAGTATCATTATTTTAATTGTAATTTAAGTGCAAATGAGTCGAAAATTTTTCTCTTCCATATTTCACTTGGTTCTCGAGATATTTAGAAATAATCTGTGACATCACATGGTTTGCACAACATTTTAACATATTCGAAATTGCCGTATGTCTTTGAGACTTTTTAACAAAATCACTTAAGACCACTTGAAACTTTGCATAGTGCTTCATTCCATGAAACTCAACATTGAAGAAAAGTTTCAAGTGATCTCCTTCAAAAATCTCAAAGATATACACCAATTTCCATATGTTAAAATGTTGTGCAAACCGTTGTGTAACGTCATAGATTATCTCACATAAAGCCTCTTTTCCAGTCGCAAAAACTGGTTCGCAGCTCGCTGCGAGTACTTGCATGTAATTAAAAAGAACTCTCAGTGCTTGTTTGCTCGTTGTGAGTTGTTTTTAATCAGATGCAAGTACTCACCAGTTTTTGCAATGACTGGAAAAGAGGCTTAAGTCTAAATATCTCGAGAACCAAGTGAAATATGGAAGAGCTGTACATTGTTGTTCTCCGTTATTTTAAGATCAGTTCTTTCAAATAAGACAAATTTATGCATGATACCCACACAAGTACAAATCAAATATCTAAAAAGGTTGGTGTACTGCCGAAATAGCGTGTAAGTTGTCTAACGTTTCGAACGAAGGCCCTTAAAAGCTATACTACTTTATTTGTATTTCTACACTGCCTACGTAGCACAACACATTTTATTACACTGAATTGTTCATTCCCAAGTCATAAATGCTAAAAAAATTTGTAAAGTACCATAAGTTACGAAATGATGGATATGGATGGACTGGATTGAAATATATAATAACAATATTTATATTTGAAAGCTGCTAAGTTCTCAAAAGAACTGGATATAATATGAAAAGGAGAAATAAGAGAACTTCAATGTGTCGAAAAATACTTAAGTAAGAGTACTTACGTATATTATCATTAAAACCTTCAGAAATTACTAATACAATCACAACATGTCAACATTGGTTAACCGAATATACTGACATTGAAATAAGGGAAGTTACTCTGAGTTCATATTATGCTACAACTTATTGATATACTACTTGTATGAATGACATAAAATCTCGGCACCTTTTCCCTTTGCTAATTTCAGAATAACGGCGCATGAATGAACAATGATTTTATTTAGCAGGCAGACTGTACTGACTTAGTGTATATGGAAACAGCATTTAATTCTTCAATAGATTTATGGCGCACTATCCGCTATTTTTCGCAGCGCCTTGCTAAACGAAGAGTGCAAGGTAATGATGTCAGTATGTATGTTTGTCTGAGAAAAGTATGATTTATTTATAATCGAACACGCAGTATATTAAAGGTTGCCCTATTTATCCGAGCCAGAGACATATTTTAAGCGTTCGACTATTCAGTTTATCACTCTTAGGTGAACGGAAAACCCAACTGATAGGGATTCCGAGGGCCTACGATTTAAGGTCGTTTTCCGAGAAGACCCAGCACTTTCTCCTCGATTGTTTTAAGACCCTGAGTGGAGGTCCGACACAGGATTTGAACCCGCGTCTCCCAGCTCATAGACATGTGTGGTAACCACTATAAATGACATGCATTCCAAACAATAGAAGAAGAGTCGTTAGGAACCGTTGAGAGACCTTTTTTGTTTGTTTGTGATCTGAGTTGTGTTTCTATAAATAGCATTAAAACGCACTCCGCTTAGTCCGCTATTTGCTGGCCGCTCGCAGACCTAATGGCGAAATTATATCTGACTTTCTCGTATGGAAATCGCGGGATGACATTATCGTGTTTAGTTTTAGTATAAATAAAAGTCCAACTCGGTTTTAGTAATGGCAGACGTTCATTCACGTGAAGAGCGGTTTGCCGAAATGCATAGTTATTTTATTTAATGAATTTTATTTAATAAGCTCCGTCTCTTTTATTCTTTCTCTGCTAAGTTTCTCTGCAATACTCAGAACTCTTCAATATTTGGAATGCTATCTTGGCTATTAGCCATTCACCATACGTTTTTTCAAGCTATACCCCCATATACACTGCGGACACAAGTATAGAGATTCAGGATCTTTCAGTGCATGTAATGCTTGAGCGCTAAGTCTGGAAAAAAGGTGTGTCGTTTTTTCGGCGCAAGATGTTGATGATAGTGTAATATGGATATATATCTGCGTATCTATAGTATGTTTATTTATCGCATTGAAGTCGTCACTTGGCACCTTTTCTGGTTAACTGAGCATTATTTTTGCTTTCCGAGAGCACTTGTAACCACTTTAAAAAAGACTTCCTATCATGCTTTGGCATGTTGCCGTCAAATTATATGGCTGTGTTGGCATTGCAGCAGAATAATATTTGATATTCAGAATAATACTGGAACATTTATCTCAGGATTTCCCCAACAGGGAATCCAACCGAAGGTGTCTGGTTTAACGTATATATACCAGCGCTCACACTATTGAACTATTTAAAGACATGGTCGAGATAGTTCGTGCGAATAGACTGTTGATTTAGCAGTGCGTATATAACGTAGCCTTCGCTGTGCCATCTGAATTCTGGTAGCTCAATGGTTAGAGCGTCAAACCGGAGATCAGAAAATCGAGCGGGTTCGATTCCCGTCTGGGGCTCAGAAACATTTTTCTGCGTTTGCGTTAAAGCTTGTGTATTAAACAGTTTACTATATATTTACCTATATAAATATTTATAAAAAATATATACAGTATACATTTTACATCGTCCATGTAGACATTTTGTATTTTTAATATTATCGTGGAGCGGTCCACGTGAAGTGAAATACGATGTCTTCCGGCTGAGGTGGAGGTAAAGATGGTAACGTTGTTGTTAAGTAAACCATGATGTTGACATAGAGTTGTGCCCGCTACAAGTGAAAATCCCGGCTAGACACGCTGCTTCCCGAAAGCTTTGCATGGTTTTTTAACCAGCTGTAAGCAGCTGTAAGATAGTCTAAATTATTGATATAAAAATGATGTACTGTTGACTGCGTAGGCAGTGTGGAAATACAATTCAGTACTCTCAAAGGTTGGCGAACTAACGAAATAATCATGTCGATAGGAAGTCCAACTCTTTCTAACGAATGCCCTTCGTTACGCCTCGCACTCACACGAAGGGTATTCGCTGGAAACGTTGCGCCTGTAACTCCTGTAAACATTATCTCGGCAGTACACCAACCTTTTAGAGTATTTCTATTTCCACACTGTTTCTACGCAGCACAACGCTTTTGTATTACTTTTTAACACAATCTGCTTGCAGCTTGAGATCGCAGTTAATACCACGCTGTCGCGACGAATATCAATTCGATAATTATATTCATGTTTACTGTCGGCACATTGACTTTTATTAGTCGGCACGCTATCCTTGTACCAATTTTATACTACCTTGTTTGCAATGAGATTGAACGGTATTTGATTTAGAAATGTACACAGTTTACAGGATGGACATTTGATTGAGACTTTGCTTCTCAAATGATGATTTCGTATGATTTAAAAATATGTTGTGTACAAGCAAAGAAAACAAAATGTCAAAAGGTGTGAGCTCAATCCCCCCCAAAGTGTTTGATAAAAATCAGATAAAACTTTAGGTCTGAAGAATATCACTTCCATGTAGAACTCGCCAAGCTTTCCTGTACTATTAACCAAGCTTCTATATCAAGTACAAACGACAGATAATATATATTCAAAATATAGCTCAATCGGTTAGAGTCCATTCAGAGGTCGTGGGTTCAATTTGCAGCCGGAAATCCCTCAAGGCTCAACACAGAAGAGTTTCCTCTCTACACTCCTTAACACGCGGAATTTATCTTACCTAAGCTTGGCTTTCATCTAGTATATAATCGAGTGTAAATGCCAACAATTCATGTTAATGCGAATTGAATGAATCAATACGAACAGAACAAGTTCCAGTTACGATCATAAAGTTTCTTGAAGTTATCATTTGGACATGTCGCGTGTTGTCGTGTTGTCGTTGTTGTGTAGCATCACGCGAATTATTTCAACTCTAATGAATCACTCGTATGTGCTCTTATAGAACTGCCGAGACATCTAATGATCTTTTAATTTGCCCGTCAAGTTAACGACGTGTCCTATAGACATTTGATTTTCAATGAATAGCACCAATATTCACATAGGATGTGTTTGTCCTTTGGGTTGTTAAAAAGCAAAAACAACACTGCCTCGTCCAAACGGAAATACCGTCTTGTAGTTCTGGTAAATTTGGTGTAAATTACCAAACAAGTGACACTCATGGCTCGTTGCTCAAACATGTGCCACATATATAGTTTGTATATGTGACTATACGTGTTAGTATACAACTGTTCATACAAGCTCTTTATTAACGTCTGCGAAAAGATACTACGAAATTATAAAGGCTGTCAGCAGTTCTGACTATAAGGCAAACCATACACTTTAACCAATTACTTGGCATCACTCCAAACAGCAGTGGTTCGTCGTCCGCTATATAAATGATGTATATGGAACTTCTATTGCCCTTTGTATCTTTAGCGAAGTGAAACTATGACATTAAACACACACGGTGTACGGGTCCCTCGACAATTTAATACAACGACACAAGGGATTTGCGGCATATTGAAGCAACACCGCTTGTAGAACTATAGTATACGACAATATTTACATCTTGTCAGGATAAACTTACCCAGGTTTTGTCTTGCCCATTTTCGTACAGTCGTTTGTAGTACCTGCTGCACGCGTATAATCAACTCAGATCAAGCTTGTAAAATACGATACGTTATACCTTACCGCCTCTTTGTATCTGTGCATGGCCTTCTTCACTACTTATGACGAAGGACTGCGCGTAAATATGCACGTTATGACGTCACGTCACAGGTCACACGACCAGCGGGTAGTACTATTGTACATCTATCGTGCGTGTGTTGATGCTTTAGTTTGCGGGTTGCTAGTGCAACGAGATTCATTTTGCAAAAGATTATGCATCAGTACAAGGTGCTTTTCTTGCTAGGTTTGATATCTTTGATAGTGAAATAGATATTCCTACTGGCACAAGTATCCTGACTTACTGTTCTTCTTTAAGGCCATCAATGGCATTGTACCTATATCAAGCGATATCCTACCCGAACGTCTTGTTCCCAGTTAAGGCTGACTAGATACTCTGCAAATGTCAATACAATCTCATTCCGTCAACGTAAATGTAAACCAACTACTTTCAATCGCTCATTTCTTATTAGAACAACTAGGACTTGGAACGCTCTCCCTGAACACTTAAGGCTAGATCATTAAAAATTTAAGAAGTCACTATTAGACTATTATAATAATGCTCTATTATCCTGTTACAATGTTGACGATCCTCGAACTTGGAAAACTGTCTGCCTAAAGTGCAACACATCGCGAAGCCTCACTGAACTCATAACTTGCTGTTATTAGTTATTATTTTATTTTTGTGTAAGGGCCTACTGCAATCGGCGTTTAACTGTTGTGGTGATCCTGCTGCTTCTATGTATTTTTAAGAGGCGAAGCTAAATAAATAAAGAGGACGTATATTGGGGCGTATATTGTGTATAGAAATTCAAATACATATCGAAGATTACTGCTGAAATAGTGTCTCTAACGGCCGAGGTCCTTTACCCGCTTGGAACCCCAAGAGTATTTGATTTATAGGAATAAGAATCCAAGCAGCCGATTTACTCCGAAGAAAGCTTTTCGCTTGAAACTTTATTGTTCTTTTCTCAAAACATCTCAAACCAATTTTGCCGGGAAACACTAGAAAAATGTCGACCGAATATTTGCAAGTGATTTCACGTTTCGCTTACTTTTGTGAATGTTCCATTAGCTTTAATAACATATGGTGTCTAATTGAATAGTGACATATTTGAATGGACATTCAATTTCGATATATAGCAAGGTGAAAAGGTGGTAAACTGCGAGGATTTTTAGTGACAAAATACTTACGTTTCGAGCGGAGCCAGTTACACCAGAGCTCTACTCGAAACGTCAGTATTTCGTTACTAAAAATCTTGGCAGTTCACCACCTTTTCACTTTGCTATATATATCCAAAATACTACCTACGCAGCACTCTACTTTTTTACAATTTCGATAGATCGATAAATATAATGATACTGTTTGCGGAGGAGTTTTCATGGTGACCCGTCGAAACATGGGAAAGTCTTCGTGCTACGGAATATAGGTTTTCGAAAACAAAAGACACAAAACAGCTCACACACAGAAGAGTTATTTTTATATTAATTTTCATCCGAGTGGTCTTACAATGTTCACTCGCTTTGTAAATCTGTCAAAACAATAAGTCAAAACAAGCAATTCACTCTTTTTTGGGGCGAGAATACTTTTAAAATATCAGATAACTTATGTGAAAATGTTTTTCTGCATGTCCTCCATCGAGTGACGTTCGTTCGAATTGTGCTGGGCGTGTTTAGTCGCGTGAATAGATGTTTGCGTGGGTATAATACCATTGTCTTCTATATATATATATATATATATATATATATAGTTCTATTTAAATCTCATGCTGAGAGTCGTTGACTATTCACGGCTATATAACTGGAAAACAACAACTAAATTCCGATTTGTTTTTGAATATTTTGAATTCGTGTTCAATTCAGAAAAAACCCGGTCAGGTAAAGCTATAATTAAAAAACTAAAGGACATTTAGTTACACTGGGCGTTTGTTTACTTAAATATAATAATAATAAAGACGTTTTAGGAGCATTATATATAAATAGTCTCAATGCTCGTAGAACCTATATGGCAACATTGTATCGTGTGACATCTGAATGCATGTGACAGTTTTATAGAAAATAGAATAATCCGCCGTGGCGAAGTTGTCCGCAACGCCACTGAGCACTTTTTAGGGAGCCGGCAATTTGGCGCGAAGATTGGGGGTGAAGATGTTGAATATATCGTAGTGAATTTGTTGTATTTAATGTGTGTTGTATATCGCTATGTATCTTTAAAGTGACTGTTATATCGTACTTGTTTTGGGGCCGCAGTAATTGGCACTAGCTGTTGCGGTTACCCAGCCTATTGTCTTAATGTCTGTATTTATGTTTGTAATGTATATGGCAAAGTTATTAAAATAAAATAAAATAAAATTTCATACTATTTTAATTTTATTTTACAACCCATTGAAGAAAATAAGTCAGCACCTATCAGGAAATAAGTGGGGGGGGGGCAATTGCCCCCCTTTCCCCCTCCGCGGCCCCTGCACTGCTATTGCTCGATAAGTTTAGTTTCATGTAATGACTGCACTTTGTCACGGCGCAGATCTTTTTATATATTTGACATTGAGGAGACGCACGAATACTCAGCCGCATTTGCAGCTCGGAGTTGTCATGCATGTATCATCATCGTCAGGATAACTTGAAAATCAATCGACTGCAAGTTACCATGATTAAATATCGTTTCTGTTAATTCTCGTCTCGACAACTGCCAAAGAAACACTACTCACGACACTAGTACTATGCACTAGTATATATAGGTAATCGAGAACTTTAAAATATTGATGTCGGTTACCGTGCCATAGTGTATACATGTGTAGGAGGTCTAATGTTTTTAACGAACGCTCTTTGTCTGCAGACTGAGTGTTTCTCACGTCAGGAGTTCGTCACGGAAGTGCGCCAACTGTTTACAATTTCCGCCGTATTTCTACACTATATACAGTATACGCAAGTGCGTCTTCTTGCTCGTCATTGCCGGAAAAAGACAAAAGCAGTCATCTGACGTCATTTGACGTGAGCCGCGCGTCTGTCCTCTAATAGATCATGGCTAAGGATTTATGGTGAAGGAAAATTTCGAGTGTAGGAATATATACATATTAAGACCAAACCGGGACCAGTTGCAAAAAATGCAACTTCAAGGCCTTCCGGCTGCAATTGAACCTGCGATGCTAGTGCAGTGCTCTGACCACTGAGCTACGGAGGCCTGACAGACTATCCAAATAATAGACATATAAGAGATTACACTAAGACAGTATAAAATCAGTATAGCTGTGCAGTCACTCGTAAAAATTAGTCGTGTTTGCAATAAATTCCTCTCATGGCTAAATAATCCAATTCGTGATCTACATTTACGTGAGCACTTTGAACATGCATGTCCATTCACTATCAATTCCTTCCCTTGGTTACTCCTTTCTTTAATTTGCTAGTCTGCGTTTTTCTGCACGCGTTGTTGGTAGTGTTGTTGTTGACGATCACTATAGTGGCTTTCCGCTGGACAAGAGTGCGCCTTTCGTTTCTATTTTCTTCTAGTTATTCCAGTTGACTGATGTTGATGTTTACAGATTTAAGATCTCTTTTACAGGAATCTTTGTATCTTAGAATTGGGCGTCAAATATTGCGTTTACCATGGGAGAGTTCACCATATAGCAGTTGTTTAGTGGCCATTACTAAGGGACCAAAGTCGCAGTAAATCTGTAGGTAGATATTCCCTTTACTGCTGCGTCATTTATTAGGAGAAGCGCCATTGTCTATAGACCTCTTTCGCAATGGCGGCCAGTAAATATTCTTTTATATGCATGCAAATTAGCCTTTCTGGCCTCGTTACAAAGCGAAGACTCTTTGGAATTACAGACACACGAACGAGGTCAGAAAGGCTAATTTAAATGAATATAAAAGAATATTTAATTTGGGTGTCATTATGAAAGTGGTCTATAAACGTGTAAATGACTCCTATAACTGTCCCAAATACATTGATTCTCTCTTGATGAGCTGGAACTCTGATATTCATATAGCCGAACGACACGTTTTGGAATCAGGACTAATCTTTTATGTCCTCGATATAATCGCATTAGAGAACGTTGGAAGAACGTTCGCAGTAAGGACTGCTAAAGACTGGAATATAGTATTGAGATTAACATCAGAAAGGTCGATAGTTTAAATAATTAAAAAAAAAGACTGTTTAAAACATTTTTAAGTGCCCAGAAAATATCACCGCTTTGAGATGTTTTCTAAGATCCTTAAACTTTTGTATTTATATATAATTTATTATGCATCTAGTATTTAATTTTAAATAACTTTAGTCTTGTATTTTTAATTTCTATTATGCATCTAGTATTTAATTTTAAATAACTTTAGTCTTGTATTTTTAATTTCTTGTAATCTTTCCGAGGAAAATAACTGATAACTCCGTGGCTGTTGGTGAAGGCTAAAAGGGATGACTCAAAAGGACCTTTACATTTTTTAGAACTACTAATCCTAACCCTAATCTCAACCCTAATCCTAACCCCAACCCTAACCTTGATCCTAACCTTGATCCTAATCTTAAACCTAGCCCTAATCGTAGCTATATCCATAACCTAACGAAAAATAAAAAACAGAAAAAACAGAAAGGTCCTTTTGAGTCATCCCTTTTAGTCTTCCCCGTGGCCCCTCTTGAAATATCAATCTTTGTCGCGAGAATAAGGTTAAGGTGGCTCGATAGTCTCAATCATGAGAAATTGCATTTTTCCCCATAAAAAGTTTAGATCTGACCTTTATTTTGGTTCATTGCATAGCTCTAGCGGTCGTCTTAATTATTGAAACGTTTCACACTTGTAGCATTTTGTATATCTACAGAAATTGGGTTTATGATAAGCGGCAGATTATAGGCAAATTAGTGTTCTGGATTTATTGGAAACACGATTTCTCCACTCAGGTAAACTTTGAGGGTATAAAACCTTTCAGTAACCAAGACCACTAGAGCTATGCAATGAATCACGATGAAGCTCAGATCTGCATTACAAACATTTTTATGCGGAAAAGGCAATTTCTCATGATTTAGACTATCGAGCGAGTCCGGTTCCGCGTTGTCTTTACAACGTAAAAATGCCTTTTCTACGTTGTCAACAGAGCCTCACGACGGCATGATAACTACTTTAGTTTTGGGACAATCATTTACAAAAGCTCTTTGTGTGTGACATAGTCCAAGTACCTCCTGGCCAGGCGCTAATATAGGGAATGAGATATTTAATTTGCCGCGTTTTCTTTTTGGCCGAACGATATATTTATCGAATTTGTCTTTAATTTACCGGATTTGTCTTTGCAGAACTCGGGCAATTTGCCGATAAATGCTTAATTTGCCGACAGCGGTTTTCTGGGGTGTGTGTGTGTCGCACCTCACCTCGTGTTTCGTTGAGGCGTTGAGCGGCTCCCCAGACCGCCAGACGTAAATCATGATAGCCGCAGAAAATAATTCTGCGCTTAGTTTTATGTCTTTGGACAGTGTAAGATGAGTATATTCCTTTCGTATTTGTAATATATATATTTCAATATTTTATGAGATGATATTGATAATTAAATCGTGGTTTCCGGTGCAGTCAGACAAATAAATCCAATTCAATTAACATTTTGAGAGTTGAGACGTGACTAGCCTGCGTAGCAGACGGTTATTTGGGGGGGAGGGGAGTTATATTCGCTGTGACGCGAAATACAGTGTGGCGGAAAAGACGTGACCCTCTGGACGTCATCAACGTCGTAAAGCCTTGGGCCTGACGTACATATATCCCGATTTTATTGCATAAATAAAAGTAGAGTGCGTAGGCAATGTTTTGGATATACCAAAGCGAAAAGATGGTAAACAGCCGAGATTTTTGCAACGAAATACTGACGTTTCGAGCGGAGGCCTTCATATTCGAGTAAAGCCGATTTTCCACTTCACTATTTCGCTCGTCGCTAGCGAAATATTTCCGCAATGATATTATTTTTTTCAGTTGTCGACCAATGAAAACAGGAAAAATTATGTCATCGGCGCGAAATGTTTCTCTGGCGGCGAGCGAAATGGTGAAGTGGAAAACAGGCTTAAAACGTGACGAAAGTAAATAGTAAGGCTTATAACAAATCCTATTTATTATATATCATCACGTTCTACTCGGATCTTCGGCTCCCCTCGAAACGTCAGTATCTCGCGTTGTAAAATCTCGGCAATTCATCACCTTATGAAACATGCACCGTATGTTTTTGGTCCGATATTCTTGTTGGAATGGATGTGGTTTGTTTTGAATCAAAGATATTAAACGTTTCGCCAACATTATTCCAACAAAAATGTTGGACAAAGATGGGATGAACCCTTGATCACGTTGATTCAACTGAAGACAATCTTTCACCTGTAATTTGAAAATATACAGTTTTTAGACTAATATTAAGCGGTAATGCTAAAGCAAGGGCGGACAAACTTAAACCTTTCTAGTTCCTTCTTTCTTTGCCGAATCTATATTTACCTCTTTCATCACGAGCGGTTGCCCTTTGTAAATCTATTGACTGATACGTAAAAAAACAAAATCACTTCGCATCATTAATCTCATTGAAAATACCGAGGTAAACTGAACCAAAACTAAACCGAAATTGAGAGGAAGAAACTATCGTTCTTTAGATAGCCTCCGAGTCAAATAGCTTCCAACGCTGTTTTGGCCATTTTTGGCCGAGAAATCCTGCAATCCCAACGAAAACATTGCTCGTACAGCCTCATGCAGATGATGACAGTTTTGGTATTATATTAATAGATTAATGCCTTAGGAGACACGAGGCGACAAATCCCGGGGACATGTCGCGGCGACATGTTGCAACTAGGCAAAACTTTGTCCCCGAAACATGTTGCATGTATTTTGTCCTAACCATTATGCTTTTGAAATGATGTCATTCATGTTCTTATTACAGTGCTGAGATGCCGTAAGTAATTTGTTATTTGTTACACATAGTTGTCTTGAAAACGAATGGCGGAGTACGGAATGTCGCAGTTGCAACGGTTGAACATATTACAGATATTTGGGCCATTGGCATATTAAGGAAATGTGAGCGGAAATTGATAAGAGCATGCGTATATAATAAAAACCATATAAACCTCGTTTGGTCGATCTTTACGGCAACTACTTTAACTTTGCGCACAAACACTGCGCCAGGATAAGTTATCTGCGTGGAAATACTGAAAGGACTATTAATATTATGCATGGTCAATTCTTCATGTAACCATCCCCCCCCCGGGCAATACCCCGGGGATTTGTATTTTTTATCAAAGCTCATTACAAATTCCCCACCCCCCGGGGGCAAGCCTGAAACAATACAAAAACTCATGAGTTTTAACATCAAACAAATGTATAATTTGACAAATTTTAATATCAAATGTAAATTTAACTTAACCAGCAGCTCATTTCTGTTGCTGCTTCCTTTGAGCTCTAGTTTGTTTCGCTTTTTCAGCACCCCTAGTACGTCGATTTTCAGCAACTTGCATTAAACATGAATACTAATATGAGTGAATCTCAGAGCGGAAATGAGTGAATAAACGCCGGGGGGTGATAAGACTCTAATTTCCTGACCTCACATATTTACCTTCCGAGATTTCCAACATCGCAGCCCAATGATTTAATCATTATTTGCTGCAGTAACAAACACGCCAATAGACCTTGGGGGGGGGGGGGGGGGGGGTGTGCGAGTTTTCTCGATTTCCATGTGAAAAAAATTATTGTATCATAGTTTAGTATAAATACATTAGGTGATTATAGAAATCGCGTGCGCTGATTGGTCGAGCTACCTCGGATTATTTCTCGATAATCACCTCCAGCGTTTTTTCAAGATGGCCGCCAGCCGATTTCTCAAAGTGACAGGAGAAAAAAGTCAAGAAACTAGTATTTTTGAAGGAAATACTGTTCCTAAGAGTGGGAAAATGTGTATTTATACTAAAACAATTATTCACCTCAGGCTCAGTGAATATCGGTGAATAAAAACCTCGACTTCGTCTCGGTTTTTATTCACCGATATTCACCTCGCCTTCGGTGAATAATTGTTAAATATCTGCAATTTTTGCAAACTGACCGCTTCAGAAATTTTTCCGCATTTTCTTGCGTATTCAAGACAATTATTTTGCCGTTGTTTATTCAACACAAGACACAAGTCTTCTGTACGTCAATAACACAAAGGCAGTCGTCTGACGTAATCTATCATGCGTATGTTCTCTATAATAGATCATGGCTAACTACCAATGAGAATGTGCACAATAAAGAGGTTATTCTATATATATATATATATACACACATTATATATTATACACATTATATATTATACACATTATATATATACATTATATATATATATATATATATATAATATATATATATTATATATATATACTGTCGGTAGATATATATATATTATATATATATATAAATATATAGAAATATAAAGACAAGACATCACTTTGCTGTTATATATGTTTCACGTATAAATATATAAATATATATATATAACAGCCATAAGATGTCTTGTCTATATATATATATATATCTACAATTTATATATATATATATTAAACAACGAACTTGTCGTGGTAACAAACCTAAATATAGCTTTGAACAACGTATATACCATGGTGATTGGTAATAATCTTCGAATGTTCTGAAACTGCTTATGATATAAACACATTTACCAATAATCTAAGAATGGCGTAATGTTGGAGTAAAAGAAGAGAAAAAAGAGATGAGTTCTTTTTTTTTGTCTATTTTTAAAATAAAGACATATTGAAAACAAAATATTTTGTTTTCAATATATCTTTATTTTAGCTATAGTCATCGCCGCTCACGCGGAGATGAGACGTAAGTCACTTCAGTTAGTATAAATATCTGACCAATTTCGATGATTAAAGTTAGCAGACGTAGCACTTGATAAGTTGTCTGCCTTTCAGAACATTCGAAGATTATTACCAATCACCATGGTATACACGTGTATATATATATATATATGAACGTCGTACACCGTAACACCGGATGAAACATACAATTTTAAAGCATCTTAATTTATTCTTTCGTTTTGTTGCACTGTCCCCCAAATTAAGTGTTAATTGCTGTTATTATAAATATATGAAATTCCTTATTATATAGGCTTGATATAATATGAAAAGGAGAAATAAGAGAACCTTGAATGTGTCGAAAAATATTTAAGTAAGAGTACTTACGTATATTCATGCTGACGTTTCAGACGATGTGTCCTTCTTCAGGTCAGATGGAGAATGGAAGAATCGTCCATTAATTTGATCTGTGCGCGTGCGTGCAGTAATTAACTTGGAATAAAACTCATCGAACTGTACTCGCTGTAGACATGATTTTGCTCCGAACAATCCATGTTATTCTTTTTGTTTGGTTGGTTCTTCGCGGGATTTGTCATACTGAGAACCTAGTATAGGCCTTGTTGCGTACTGCAACGGATCAACTTCGACCACCTTATTTTTCTCAAACACGTCGTTTGATATTTGCACTTAAGACTTTTCTTTTTTTAAATTAATAGTTTTTTGTTCATAGTGGTAATATATGTAGTAGTCTTTATCTTATAATGAAACTGTAATTAGTTTAATAAGTAACATTAAGAATATATTGTTGTAAGAGCATTGAGACTATTGTATAATGCTACTAATACGTCTTTATTACTCGGGCTACCTATGGTAGCCGAGTCTAGGTTTCGGCTCTGTTTATTATTTTGTCGTCGTCGCGAAATGGCAATTATTGCATCATTGTTGACTAAATTAGTAGACTAGTGAGCGAGACTATGAATGTGGGATTACTACACATGCGCAGTCAAGTGATCTCAAAAAAAATTTTGACCCCCGCAGTCGTTTTTAGGGAGGCTAATTATTGCATCATCCCGATCAACCTCGTACTCAGGCTTTTCACCTTTGCGAAACTGAAAACACTGCATACCTTATTAATTTCCAGCGACCTTAATTACCATTATTATAACACCAAATTCTGGATCCTGTCCAGACATAAAGAAACAATACTATTATAGCTTTCTCTTTCCTGCACACTGTATTTCAATCTTAATGTAAAAGCCTAAATACATCGTTTATATTTCCAGCTCATTCTCCCTTTCAGAAGAGCAATCAGTCTCAACATCTGCTTCTTCTATTTCGGCCAAAATATCTTTGGAGTCAACAATATAATCTTTCTCGACAGAATACGAGACCTCCTCTGTCCTTTTTTTAAAATTGTCAGAGCTCTTGAATCTTCCCACTGCATGACAACCACTGTCATCGGTGTTTCAAGGCCTCCTTGAACTAGTGGAGATGTTTTTGGCTTCACCGAAATAACTTCCTCTGTGAATTTGGCACCTTGTTCCAAAGCATACCACACACTCGACCACACATCGAACGGCTCAGTTCCCTTGGTACATGCCCAACAACAACAGGAGCCAATGTTCCCCGCAAAGATACCAATCCTGATACAGCAAAGCGATCATGAACATTGTTGCGATCTCTACGTGTATAGATTTGTTTTGTTCAGTTTTGTATATTCAGTGTTGAAATAAAATATGTTCCTGTTGTCACCACAAACTGTGTTTCGTACATTAATCGCGTTAATTTCCTTCGTTTCGAAATTTTACCTCCTTTTCGCGTTAATTTCCTTTATCCCTTCAATTCGCGTTAATTTAATTCGCGTTAATTTCAAATACCTTAATTAACACGAGCGTTATCTTGGCAAGTATCTTGATCTTATATACGCTCACAATCCCGATCGCTTTCGAAACGGGTTGGTCTACGATTTCGAGAACCTGTACTCGATCAAATTATATGTTTCCATACGCTTTTTGTCTACTATACTCAACATAATCTGAGGTAACTGTAATATTTTTATAAGCTTTGTTGCCTGTATTGTTTATTGTTATGTTATACAAAATAAAGTCGATGCTACAGTTTATTGTTTCATATATACCAAGTACTATTATTAAAGTATGCAATGTTGCTATCGAATTTTACCCTGTTTCACTTGATATTTTACCTGTAAGCTTAAAGGGACACTCCGGCCAAAATACAAATGTAGTTCATATGAAAGATCTTACTGACTTTAGTTGATTTCCAAAGTTTCAGCATTCCTATCAATTTAGTTAAGAAGATATGGCTAGTTGAAGTTGGAGAGTTTGTCCAATTTCGACGCCATTTTGTTTCTCAAATATGACGTCACTGAGTGATGCTATCTTGTATCTTGAAGCTCCTCTACTTTCCTGCAATGAGGAACTAAATAGTTTATTTCGACTAATTTTCGTCCAAACAGTATTCACAACAGCTATCACTATGTGATTGCCATCAAAACAACTCCACTGCCGATAAAGAATCACTCAATGACGTCATATTCGCAAAACCAATTATGGCGTCAAACTCCTCAAATTTTCAACTTCAACTTGCCATATCTTCTTAACTAAATTGATAGGAATGCTGAAACTTCGGAAATAAACTAAAGTCAGTAAGATCTTTCATATGAACTGCATTTGTATTTTGGCCGGAGTATCCCTTTAAATGGGGCTCCAAAATGTTCTGGGTTATCAGTAAGTTTGTATCGATTGTTCATACATGTATTATTATACACAAATGCTTACAAATGAACACACAGTATATAAATCTCTGACACCCATACCAACTATCAAGATCAAGGAGTAAAGAGTTTGTTGTTGTTTGACCTTGCTAACTGCCAGCTAAATGGTTTGATTTACTGCTATGCCTTATACACTGAGAAAAAGATTAACTGATTTAATGCTTGCTCAAACTGAACCTGTTTGCCGGACTGACCATATGAATTGTTATTACATGAGCACAGGCCGGCTCACTAGAACTGGATTAGGTCAGTAAACAGGGTGGCTCATTTGGTGGGGCAGACTTCTCAGTAAGCCAGCTTGGATACTGAGCCAACTCACCTTCATATAATCAAAGCCGTTGGCCAACAATACGTTATGGGTTTGCAATGATGGAAAATGTAACCACCCCTGCACTGACAGCTGTATCATTACATGTACCATTGTACCTACAACTATAGATTTGTGTATATTGAATTCAAATCACTGAATTTGCCTACAATGTCTTTCAACAAGCCACTAGCTTAAGTAGCCCGAGTTAACGCCTAGTGGGCGTCTTGTTATTATTATTCTTGTTATTAATTTACGTAAGTACTCTTAAGTATTTTTCAACACATTGAAGTTCTCTTATTTCTCCTTTTCATATTATATGCAATTCTTTTGAGAACTTAGCAGCTTTCATATTTATTCTTATACAGTTATACACATGCACATATAACAGTAAAGATACAAGTTGTCACTTTTGACACAGATATTAGCATATTGTAGTCTAGTTGTTATGGTCTGCTGTTGTGGTCTAGTGGTTACCACAATGTCTATGAGCAGCTGGGAGACACAGTTCATATTTTGGGTCTGACCAGGGATATGGCAATATAAATTAACTTTGTCTCATTTGAAAGAACTCGTAAAATGGTATAAGAAGACCTTTTACAATTTTTCTGTATCTTTCTTGATTTTTGAAATATCTCAGATAATTATGACAAAAGACAGTCTACAATCCGCCATCTTGTTGTAATATTTGACCTAATTAACTAGGAAATTGGTGACGTCACAAGTAGGGTAAACCTGATGAAACTACTCCATAGGTGACGAATTTCCGCGGAAGGCTTTTTAAAATGTTGTGAGCCAATTGAAAATGGAAATAGTGCAACATAATCGAGTTTCTGGCTCATAACTAGGTTGGCAAGATAAAAATTTCACTTTACCCTACTTATGACGTCACATGCATCGCTGTCTTTCGTCAAATTATTTCGAAAACCAAAAAAGATAAGGGAAAATTGTAAAAGGTCTTGTTATACCATTTCACGAGTTCTTTCAAATGAGATAAAGTTAATTTATATTGCCATATCCCTTTAAACTAACTTTTATTTATACTGGATAACCCTACCAGTCATTAAACTGTTCTCCCTAGAGGTCCAGTAAGGCCCACCCTCATTGATCCAGTGTTATTACAGGAGGAAACCAGAGTACCCGGAGAAAACCTGCGGTGTTTGGTAGAGTCAAACTGGAAGCACTCTTCTCACTTGCGGCCAAGGCGAAATCTTTAATCTGATAACTGCACTGTGCAGGAATCGAACCCTTAAAAATAATTGAGGAGAAAGTGCTGCCTTTGCAATAATAGGCCCTCGGAACCCCTATCAATTGGGCTTCTCTCTTGATGGCGTATTCTGTTCGCCTAAAAGAGTGATAAATCTACTAAACTAAATTCACTGAGTTCGATTGCAGTACATGTCCTTTGAGTTTCCGTCATAACAGCCTTGTCCAAGGGGTACTCCAGCCAAAATAATAAATAAATAAATAATAAATACCAATGAAGTTCTGAGTTTAATTCGTCGTTTGACCTAACATATTAAATAATCGAGGTAACATGAAAACATAGTCAATCGAGATACGATCTGGAAACTCGGCAAACTTCAAAGCGACTACAATGAGCTACGTTTTGATGTTGAACCGTACCTTACACCGTGCACATCCTTTGTTTTAGGTTTATTAATATTTAAACAACACGGTTGAGCGATTAAACCCAAACGATTCTATTGGATGATTGCTTCATGCACAAAATTGCATAAAAACGAACAAAAAGATAGAACAAAGACTTTAGCTGAGTTTCCAGACCATATCTCGATTGACTATAATGAAAAGTTCAACTTTTGGGGCACACTTATTCACGGTTCATTCTTTTGTTTTAAGAATGATGATATAAAGAAATATCAAAATAATTCCCACTGCGACAAGAAAAATAAAGATACCTGCGACAAGAAAAATAAAGAGCAGGTAGACTCATTTATAAATGTTAAATAAATAAATGTTGGTTTATTAACATATAAAATCGCACCAATGGTGAATTACTTTATATTTACAAAATATTAAAAAACTAATTAGATATATATATATATATAAATTTTGACAAGATAGATGGTAAAAGTCATTAAAACGTGCTTATTAGAACTGTTATAAGAAACTCTCCTTAAGTTGGTTGTACGTTTGCAAACGCCGTCATAGACGGGAAAAAACTGTGTTTAGAACGTTCGGTTCTACACTTAAATAAGGACAGATTATTACTGTTACGTAGTACACGACCATGTGTGGTATGTCTCGAGTCAGGTATAAGATAAGCAAGTTTAGAGTTCGTATTGTTCTTTAAATTGTTAAAAAGCTTCAGAGATAAACGTTGCCGATTATCTATTAGTCGAGGATAAGCAGTGATTGCCAAAGCTTCACGATATGACAAATGTGGATGGATAATGCGGAAAGCTCTCATCTGAATTCTCTCAATCTTCTGCGTTAAGTAGGCAGGAAGGCAGGAGTGCCACACAGCACAGCTATACTCTAAAATGGAACGTACAAGAGCGATATAGATGCTCACCAGGTCATATTGGGAAGCTCCGTTATGTCGAAGGACACGAATGATATGTAGACGTTTTGCAGCTTTTTTAGTGATCATCGAAACATGTTCAGACCATTTAAGATTTTCTTGAATCTGCACACCTAGAACTTTATGACTATCCACTCTTTCAAGTGGGATGTCGTTGATGCGGAGCTGAGTAAAAACAGGTGGCTCACGCAGAAAAGTTACACTCAATTCCTTGCACTTTTTTGGGCTAAGTTTCATAAAATTCTCGGCGGCCCAATTTGAAAGGTGGTCCAGGTCTGATTGGATGGTAGAGTTGGCATGTCTAGGCAAAACCTCTGAAATGGTGATATCGTCAACATATTTCCAGTATTTACAAATAGGGGGCACCAAATCGTTGATCATTACTAAGAATAGCAAGGGTCCCAACTTGGTACCCTGAGGAACGCCAGCATTCACACATGCCCATTCAGACATCGACTCTCCAAGTTTAACGCGTTGTCTCCGATCAGAAAGAAAATTGCATAACCAAGGAATTAAGGATCTTCGAAACCCCAGGTTAATGAGTTTGATGACAAGAACATTTAGGTTAATTCTATCGAATGCTTTACTGAAATCTAAGAAAGCAATTCGTAACGAATGACCAGGAGTGTCTAAACTGGATAACCATGAATGGAGCATATCAAGTAAACACAAATATTAGCGATATTCGATTATACGATATTTTTAACGATACTTAAATTTTTGACGACATTCGACCATTTTTAACTTGTCGAAATAAGCTTAAAATATGAAAAATTAGCCTAAATAATGCCTTAGATATTAATATGAGCAGAAACTAGCGTAAATTTAGTAATTTTTGACATCCAAAATTTTCGCAAAAATGAGCAAATTTGGCCAAAAAGTAAAGAGGTTAACCTTGTCTTCTCATTTGGTAATGCTTACTTGTTTTGACAAGTCAATACATAGGTAGCCTAAGCCAGTAAAAACTACTGAACAGTAGCCAAAGACCATATAATGAGAAATATTACAAGCTTAGGGTACCTGTCTGTGCCGCGATTGTCTGCATGTAATGTTTTTATAGTTTTACATTCAATAATCAACAACAAGGTTTTCTCTCATATTTTTTTTACAAACAAAAAACATTGGGAATATTTTTAAATATACCATGCCAAAAGTTACTTTATTACTGAAAATAATCTCTTATTTGCTTCTAGTAAAAATTATAACCATATTACAGTTGTCAAATTAAAAAAAAACAAGAGATTCTATAATTCCTTAAATACTTGAGTTAACGCCATCATTCAGGAAGCATATCTCTCCATATTTTTTAAGCAAGACCACCGAAAATCCAATGCACAACATCAATTTCTATCTTCATTTCTTTACTCTGATTCAATCAATCTGAAACAAACAAGACCAATAAATCCAACAGCAAATGATTTTAATAATTTTTCATATTTTAAGCTTATTTTGACAAGTTAAAAATGGTCGAAAATCGTCAAAAAGTTAAGGTTAACCCCTTTACTTTTTGGCCAAATTTGGCCATTTTTGCCACATTTTTGGATGTCAAAAAATGACTAAATTTACGCTAGTTTCTGCTCATATTAATATCTAAGGCATTATTTAGGCTATATTTTCATATTTTAAGCTTATTTCGACAAGTTAAAAATGGTCGAAAATCGTTAAAAAGTTAAGGTTAACCCCTTTACTTTTTGGCCAAATTTGGCCATTTTTGCCACATTTTTGGATGTCATAAAATCACTAAATTTACGCTAGTTTCTGCTCAGATTAATATCTAAGGCATTATTTAGGCTATATTTTCATATTTTAAGCTTATTTTGACAAGTTAAAAATGGTCGAAAATCGTCAAAAAGTTAAGGTTAACCCCTTTACTTTTTGGCCAAATTTGGCCATTTTTGCCACATTTTTGGATGTCAAAAAATGACTAAATTTACGCTAGTTTCTGCTCATATTAATATCTAAGGCATTATTTAGGCTAAATTTTCATATTTTAAGCTTATTTTGACAAGTTAAAAATGGTCGAAAATCGTCAAAAAGTTAAGGTTTAACCCCTTTAACTTTTTGGCCAAATTTGGCCATTTTTGCCACATTTTTGGATGTCAAAAAATTGACTAAATTTACGCTAGTTTCTGCTCATGATTAATATCTAAGGCATTATTTAGGCTATATTTTCATATTTTAAGCTTATTTCGACAAGTTAAAAATGGTCGAAAATCGTCAAAAAGTTAAAGTTACTTTTTGGCCAAATTTTCCCATTTCCCCCAAATTTTTGGATGTCATAAAATGACTAAATTTACGCTAGTTTCTGCTCAGATTAATATCTAAGGCATTATTTAGGCTATATTTTCATATTTTAAGCTTATTTTGACAAGTTGAAAATGGTCGAAAATCGTCAAAAAAGTTAAGGTTAACCCCTTTACTGCCAAATTTTTTGGCCAAATTTTGGGCCATTTTTGCCCACATTTTTTGATGTCATAAAATGACTAAATTTTAACGCTAGTTTCTGCTCAGCTTAATATCTAATGCATATATTTAGGCTAAATTTTCATATTTTAAGCTTATTTTGACAAGTTGAAAATGGTCGAAAATCGTTAAAAAGTTAAGGTTAACCCCTTTACTTTTTGGCCAAATTTGCCCATTTTCCCCAAATTTTTGGATGTCAAAAAATGACTAAATTTTCTGGTAGTTTCTGCTCATATTTATATCTAAGGCATTATTTAGGCTAAATTTTCAGATTTTAAGCTTATTTCCACAAGTTAAAAATGGTCGAAAATCGTCAAAAAGTTAAGGTTAACCCCTTTACTTTTTGGCCAAATTTGCCCATTTTCCCCAAATTTTTGCATGTCAAAAAATGACTAAATTTACGCTAGTTTCTGCTCATATTAATATCTAAGGCATTATTTAAGCTAAATTTTCATATTTTAAGCTTATTTCGACAAGTTAAAAATGGTCGAAAATCGTCAAAAAGTTAAAGTTACTTTTTGGCCAAATTTTCCCCAAATTTTTGGATGTCATAAAATCCCTGAATTTACGCTAATTTCTGCTCAGATTAATATCTAAGGCATTATTTAGGCTATATTTTCATATTTTAAGCTTATTTTGACAAGTTAAAAATGGTCGAAAATCGTCAAAAAGTTAAGGTTAACCCCTTTACTTTTTGGCCAAATTTGGCCATTTTTGCCACATTTTTGGATGTCATAAAATGACTAAATTTACGCTAGTTTCTGCTCAGATTAATATCTAAGGCATTATTTAGGCTATATTTTCATATTTTAAGCTTATTTTGACAAGTTAAAAATGGTCGAAAATCGTCAAAAAGTTAAGCTTAACCCCTTTACTTTTTGGCCAAATTTGGCCATTTTTGCCACATTTTTGGATGTCATAAAACGACTAAATTTACCGCTCGATTTCCATATAAATATCCCCAAATTTAAAACATAGTGGCTAACCCAAACCTTACCCTAATCCTAACCCTCCACCTAATATATAGTAACCCTAACTCTTACGATAATGTTTTTATTTTAGAAATAACAGCTGATTTTAATTTCGACTTTTACTACCGATAGTCTATGTGAAGTCATTTCGGGATTTTATATGGAAATTCAACGAAATTTACGCTAGTTTCTGCTCAGATTAATATCTAAGGCATTATTTAGGGTATATTTACATATTTTAAGCTTATTTTGACAAGTTAAAAATGGTCGAAAATCGTCAAAAAGTTAAGGTTAACCCCTTTACTTTTTGGCCAAATTTGCCCATTTTTGCCACATTTTTGGATGTCATAAAATGACTAAATTTACGCTAGTTTCTGCTCATATTAATATCTAAGGCATTATTTAGGGTATATTTTCATATTTAAAGCTTATTTTGACAAGTTAAAAATGGTCGAAAATCGTCAAAAAGTTAAGGTTAACCCCTTTACTTTTTGGCCAAATATGCCCATTTTTGCCACATTTTTGGATGTCATAAAATGACTAAATTTACGCTAGTTTCTACTCAGATTAATATCTAAGGCATTATTTAGGCTATATTTTCATATTTTAAGCTTATTTTGACAAGTTAAAAATGGTCGAAAATCGTCAAAAAGTTAAGGTTAACCCCTTTACTTTTTGGCCAAATTTGGCCATTTTTGCCACATTTTTGGATGTCAAAAAATGACTAAATTTACGCTTGTTTTTGCTCATATTAATATCTAAGGCATTATTTAGGCTAAATGTTCATATTTTAAGCTTATTTCAACAAGTTAAAAATGGTCCAAAATCGTCAAAAAGTTAAAGTTACTTTTTGGCCAAATTTGCCCATTTTCCATTTTTAACTTGTCAAAATAAGCTTAAAATATGAACATTTAGCCTAAATAATGCCTTAGATATTAATCTGAGGAGAAACTAGCGTAAATTTAGTCATTTTTTGACATCCAAAAATGTGGCAAAAATGGCCAAATTTGGCCAAAAAGTAAAGGGGTTAACCTTAACTTTTTGACGATTTTCGTCCATTTTTAACTTGTCAAAATACGCTTAAAATATGAAAATATAGCCTAAATAATGCCTTAGATATTAATCTGAGAAACTAGCGTAAATTTAGTCATTTTTTGACATGAAAAATTTGGCAAAAATGGTCAAATTTGGCCAAAAAGTAAAGGGGTTAACCTTAACTTTTTGACGATTTTCGACCATTTTTAACTTGTCAAAATACGCTTAAAATATGAAAATATAGCCTAAATAATGCCTTAGATATTAATCTGAGCAGAAACTAGCGTAAATTTAGTCATTTTATGACATCCAAAAATGTGGCAAAAATGGCCAAATTTGGCAAAAAAGTAAAGGGGTTAACCTTAACTTTTTGACGATTTTCGACCATTTTTAACTTGTCAAAATAAGCTTAAAATATGAACATTTAGCCTAAATAATGCCTTAGATATTAATCTGAGGAGAAACTAGCGTAAATTTAGTCATTTTTTGACATCCAAAAATTTGGCAAAAATGGCCAAATTTGGCCAAAAAGTAAAGGGGTTAACCTTAACTTTTTGACGATTTTCGACCATTTTTAACTTGTCGAAATAAGCTTAAAATATGAACATTTAGCCTAAATAATGCCTTAGATATTAATATGAGCAGAAACTAGCGTAAATTTAGTCATTTTTGACATCCAAAAATTTGGCAAAATGGCCAAATTTGGCAAAAAAGTAAAGGGGTTAACCTTAACTTTTTGACGATTTTCGACCATTTTTAACTTGTCGAAATAAGCTTAAAATATGAACATTTAGCCTAAATAATGCCTTAGATATTAATATGAGCAAAAACTACCGTAAATTTAGTCATTTTTTGACATCCAAAAATTTGGCAAAAATGGCCAAATTTGGCCAAAAAGTAAAGGGGTTAACCTTAACTTTTTGACGATTTTCGACCATTTTTAACTTGTCAAAATAAGCTTAAAATATGAAAAATTATTAAAATCATTTGCTGTTGGATTTATTGTTCTTGTTTGTTTCAGATTGATTGAATCAGAGTAAAGAAATGAAGATAGAAATTGATGTTGTGCATTGGATTTTCGGTGGTCTTGCTTAAAAAATATGGAGAGATATGCTTCCTGAATGTGGCGTTAACTCAAGTATTTAAGGAATTATAGAATCTCTTGTTTTTTTTTAATTTGACAACTGTAATATGGTTATAATTTTTACTAGAAGCAAATAAGAGATTATTTTCAGTAATAAAGTAACTTTTGGCATGGTATATTTAAAAATATTCCCAATGTTTTTTGTTTGTAAAAAAAATATGAGAAAACCTTGTTGTTGATTATTGAATGTAAAACTATAAAAACATTACATGCAGACAATCGCGGCACAGGTACCATAAGCTTGTAATATTTCTCATTATATGGTCTTTGGCTACTGTTCAGTAGTTTTTACTGGCTTAGGCTACCTATGTATTGACTTCTCAAAACAAGTAAACATTACCAAATTAGAAGACATTCACCTACGTTGAGCACATGTGCGTAACGCTCAGCTAAAAGTGCGAGGGTGTGCGTAAATATGAAAATATAGCCTAAATAATGCCTTAGATATTAATCTGAGCAGAAACTAGCGTAAATGTCGTCATTTTTTGACATCCAAAAAATGGCCAAATTTGGCCAAAAAGTAAAGGGGTTAACCTTAACTTTTTGACGATTTTCGACCATTTTTAACTTGTCAAAATAAGCTTAAAATATGAAAATATAGCCTAAATAATGCCTTAGATATTAATCTGAGCAGAAACTAGCGTAAATTTAGTCATTTTTTGACATCCAAATTTTTTTCAAATTTGGCCAAAAAGTAAAGGGGTTAACCTTAACTTTTCGACGATTTTTAACTTGTCAAAATAAGCTTAAAATATGAAAATATAGCCTAAATAATGCCTTAGATATTAATCTGAGCAGAAACTAGCGTAAATTTAGTCATTTTTAGACATCCAAAAATTTGGCAAAAATGGCCAAATTTGGCCAAAAAGTAAAGGGCTTAACCTTAACTTTTTGACGATTTTCGACCATTTTTAACTTGTCAAAATAAGCTTAAAATATGAAAATATAGCCTAAATAATGCCTTAGATATTAATCTGAGCAGAAACTAGCGTAAATTTAGTCATTTTCTGACATCCAAAAATGTTGCAAAAATGGCCAAATTTGGCCAAAAAGTAAAGGGGTTAACCTTAACTTTTCGACGATTTTCGACGATTTTTAACGTGTCAAAATAAGCTTAAAATATGAAAATATAGCCTAAATAATGCCTTAGATATTAATCTGAGCAGAAACTAGCGTAAATTTAGTCATTTTTTGACATCCAAAAATGTGGCAATAATGGCCAAATTTGGCCAAAAAGTAAAGGGGTTAACCTTAACTTTTTGACGATTTTCGACCATTTTTAACTTGTCAAAATAAGCTTAAAATATGAAAATATAGCCTAAATAATGCCTTAGATATTAATCTGAGCAGAAACTAGCGTAAATTTAGTCATTTTTTGACATCCAAATTTTTTTCAAATTTGGCCAAAAAGTAAAGGGGTTAACCTTAACTTTTTGACGATTTTCGACCATTTTTAACTTGTCAAAATAAGCTTAAAATATGAACATTTAGCCTAAATAATGCCTTAGATATTAATATGAGCAAAAACTAGCGTACATTTAGTCATTTTTTGACATCCAAGAATGTGGCAAAAATGGCCAAATTTGGCCAAAAAGTAAAGGGGTTAACCTTAACTTTTCGACGATTTTTAACTTGTCAAAATAAGCTTAAAATATGAAAATATAGCCTAAATAATGCCTTAGATATTAATCTGAGCAGAAACTAGCGTAAATTTAGTCATTTTTAGACATCCAAAAATTTGGCAAAAATGGCCAAATTTGGCCAAAAAGTAAAGGGGTTAACCTTAACTTTTTGACGATTTTCGACCATTTTTAACTTGTCAAAATAAGCTTAAAATATGAAAATATAGCCTAAATAATGCCTTAGATATTAATCTGAGCAGAAACTAGCGTAAATTTAGTGATTTTTTGACATCCAAAAATGTGGCAATAATGGCCAAAAAGTAAAGGGGTTAACCTTAACTTTTTGACGATTTTCGACCATTTTTAACTAGTCAAAATAAGCTTAAAATATGAACATTTAGCCTAAATAATGCCTTAGATATTAATATGAGCAAAAACTAGCGTACATTTAGTCATTTTTTGACATCCAAATATTTTTCAAAAATGGCCAAATTTGGCCAAAAAGTAAAGGGGTTAACCTTAACTTTTCGACCATTTTTAACTTGTCAAAATAAGCTTAAAATATGAAAATATAGCCTAAATAATGCCTTAGATATTAATCTGAGCAGAAACTAGCGTACATTTAGTCATTTTTGGACATTCAAAAATGGCCAAATTTGGCCAAAAAGTAAAGGGGTTAACCTTAACTTTTCGACGATTTTCGACCATTTTTAACTTGTCAAAATAAGCTTAAAATATGAACATTTAGCCTAAATAATGCCTTAGATATTAATATGAGCAAAAACTAGCGTACATTTAGTCATTTTTTGACATCCAAAAATGTGGCAATAATGGCCAAATTTGGCCAAAAAGTAAAGGGGTTAACCTTAACTTTTCGACGATTTTTAACTTGTCAAAATAAGCTTAAAATATGAAAATATAGCCTAAATAATGCCTTAGATATTAATCTGAGCAGAAACTAGCGTAAATTTAGTCATTTTCTGACATCCAAAAATGTGGCAAAAATGGTCAAATTTGGCCAAAAAGTAAAGGGTTTAACCTTAACTTTTCGACGATTTTCGACCATTTTTAACTTGTCAAAATAAGCTTAAAATATGAAAATATAGCCTAAATAATGCCTTAGATATTAATCTGAGCAGAAACTAGCGTAAATTTAGTCATTTTTTGACATCCAAAAATGTGGCAATAATGGCCAAATTTGGCCAAAAAGTAAAGGGGTTAACCTTAACTTTTTGACGATTTTCGACGATTTTTAACTTGTCAAAATAAGCTTAAAATATGAAAATATAGCCTAAATAATGCCTTAGATATTAATCTGAGCAGAAACTAGCGTAAATTTAGTCATTTTCTGACATCCAAAAATGTGGCAAAAATGGTCAAATTTGGCCAAAAAGTAAAGGGGTTAACCTTAACTTTTCGACGATTTTCGACCATTTTTAACTTGTCAAAATAAGCTTAAAATATGAAAATATAGCCTAAATAATGCCTTAGATATTAATCTGAGCAGAAACTAGCGTAAATTTAGTCATTTTTTGACATCCAAAAATGTGGCAAAAATGGTCAAATTTGGCCAAAAAGTAAAGGGGTTAACCTTAACTTTTCGACGATTTTCGACCATTTTTAACTTGTCAAAATAAGCTTAAAATATGAAAATTATAGCCTAAATAATGCCTTAGATATTAATCTGAGCAGAAACTAGCGTAAATTTAGTCATTTTTTTGACATCCAAAAATGTGGCAAAAATGGTCAAATTTGGCCAAAAAGTAAAGGGGTTAACCTTAACTTTTCGACGATTTTCGAACCATTTTTAACTTGTCAAAATAAGCTTAAAATATGAAAATATAGCCTAAATAATGCCTTAGATATTAATCTGAGCAGAAACTAGCGTAAATTAAGTCATTTTTTGACATCCAAAAATGTGGCAATTTGGCCAAATTTGGCCAAAAAGTAAAGGGGTTAACCTTAACTTTTTGACGATTTTCGACCATTTTATAACTTGTCAAAATAAGCTTAAAATATGAACATTTAGCCTAAATAATGCCTTAGAAATTAATATGAGCAAAAAACTAGCGTACATTTAGTCATTTTTTGACATCCAAATTTTTTTCAAAAATGGCCAAATTTGGCCAAGAAGTAAAGGGGTTAACCTTAACTTTTCGACCATTTTCGAACAATTTTTAACTTGTCAAAATAAGCTTAAAATATGAAATATAGCCTAAATAATGCCTTAGATATTAATCTGAGCAGAAACTAGCGTAAATTTAGTCATTTTTTGACATCCAAAAATGTGGCAATAATGGCCAAATTTGGCCAAAAAGTAAAGGGGTTAACCTTAACTTTTTGACGATTTTCGACCATTTTTAACTTGTCAAAATAAGCTTAAAATATGAAAATATAGCCTAAATAATGCCTTAGATATTAATCTGAGCAGAAACTAGCGTAAATTTAGTCATTTTCTGACATCCAAAAATGTGGCAAAAATGGTCAAATTTGGCCAAAAAGTAAAGGGGTTAACCTTAACTTTTCGACGATTTTAGACCATTTTTAACTTGTCAAAATAAGCTTAAAATATGAAAATATAGCCTAAATAATGCCTTAGATATTAATCTGAGCAGAAACTAGCGTAAATTTAGTGATTTTTTGACATCCAAAAAATGTGGCAATAATGGCCAAATTTGGCCAAAAAGTAAAGGGGTTAACCTTAACTTTTTGACGATTTTCGACCATTTTTAACTTGTCAAAATAAGCTTAAAATATGAAAATATAGCCTAAATAATGCCTTAGATATTAATCTGAGCAGAAACTAGCGTAAATTTAGTCATTTTCTGACATCCAAAAATGTGGCAAAAATGGTCAAATTTGGCCAAAAAGTAAAGGGGTTAACCTTAACTTTTCGACGATTTTCGACCATTTTCAACTTGTCAAAATAAGCTTAAAATATGAACATTTAGCCTAAATAATGCCTTAGATATTAATAATTAATATGAGCAAAAACTAGCGTACATTTAGTCATTTTTTGACATCCAAATTTTTTTCAAAAATGGCCAAATTTGGCCAAGAAGTAAAGGGGTTAACCTTAACTTTTCGACCATTTTCGACCATTTTTAACTTGTCAAAATAAGCTTAAAATATGAAAATATAGCCTAAATAATGCCTTAGATATTAATCTGAGCAGAAACTAGCGTAAATTTAGTCATTTTTTGACATCCAAAAATGTGGCAAAAATGGTCAAATTTGGCCAAAAAGTAAAGGGGTTAACCTTAACTTTTTGACGATTTTCGACCATTTTTAACTTGTCAAAATAAGCTTAAAATATGAAAATATAGCCTAAATAATGCCTTAGATATTAATCTGAGCAGAAACTAGCGTAAATTTAGTCATTTTTTGACATCCAAAAATGTGGCAATAATGGCCAAAAAGTAAAGGGGTTAACCTTAACTTTTTGACGATTTTCGACCATTTTTAACTTGTCAAAATAAGCTTAAAATATGAAAATATAGCCTAAATAATGCCTTAGATATTAATCTGAGCAGAAACTAGCGTAAATTTAGTCATTTTCTGACATCCAAAAATGTGGCAAAAATGGTCAAATTTGGCCAAAAAGTAAAGGGGTTAACCTTAACTTTTCGACGATTTTCGACCATTTTTAACTTGTCAAAATAAGCTTAAAATATGAAAATATAGCCTAAATAATGCCTTAGATATTAATCTGAGCAGAAACTAGCGTAAATTTAGTCATTTTTTGACATCCAAAAATGTGGCAATAATGGCCAAATTTGGCCAAAAAGTAAAGGGGTTAACCTTAACTTTTTGACGATTTTCGACCATTTTTAACTTGTCAAAATAAGCTTAAAATATGAACATATAGCCTAAATAATGCCTAAGATATTAATATGAGCAAAAACTTAGCGTACATTTAGTCATTTTTTGACATCCAAATTTTTTTCAAAAAATGGCCAATTTTGCCCAAAAAGTAAGGGGTTAACCTTAACTTTTCGACCATTTTCGACCATTTTTAACTTGTCAAAATAAGCTTAAAATATGAAAATATAGCCTAAATAATGCCTTAGATATTAATCTGAGCAGAAACTAGCGTAAATTTAGTCATTTTTTGACATCCAAAAATGTAGCAAAAATGGTCAATTTGGCCAAAAAGTAAAGGGGTTAACCTTAACTTTTTGACGATTTTCGACCATTTTTAACTTGTCAAAATAAGCTTAAAATATGAAAATATAGCCTAAATAAAGCCTTAGATATTAATCTGAGCAGAAACTAGCGTAAATTTAGTCATTTTTTGACATCCAAAAATGTGGCAATAATGGCCAAAAAGTAAAGGGGTTAACCTTAACTTTTTGACGATTTTCGACCATTTTTAACTTGTCAAAATAAGCTTAAAATATGAAAATATAGCCTAAATAATGCCTTAGATATTAATCTGAGCAGAAACTAGCGTAAATTTAGTCATTTTCTGACATCCAAAAATGTGGCAAAAATGGTCAAATTTGGCCAAAAAGTAAAGGGGTTAACCTTAACTTTTCGACGATTTTCGACCATTTTTAACTTGTCAAAATAAGCTTAAAATATGAAAATATAGCCTAAATAATGCCTTAGATATTAATCTGAGCAGAAACTAGCGTAAATTTAGTCATTTTTTGACATCCAAAAATGTGGCAATAATGGCCAAATTTGGCCAAAAAGTAAAGGGGTTAACCTTAACTTTTTGACGATTTTCGACCATTTTTAACTTGTCAAAATAAGCTTAAAATATGAACATTTAGCCTAAATAATGCCTTAGATATTAATATGAGCAAAAACTAGCGTACATTTAGTCATTTTTTGACATCCAAATTTTTTTCAAAAATGGCCAAATTTGGCCAAAAAGTAAAGGGGTTAACCTTAACTTTTTGACGATTTTCGACCATTTTTAACTTGTCAAAATAAGCTTAAAATATGAAAATATAGCCTAAATAATGCCTTAGATATTAATCTGAGCAGAAACTAGCGTAAATTTAGTCATTTTCTGACATCCAAAAATGTGGCGAAAATGGTCAAATTTGGCCAAAAAGTAAAGGGGTTAACCTTAACTTTTCGACCATTTTCGACCATTTTTAACTTGTCAAAATAAGCTTAAAATATGAAAATATAGCCTAAATAATGCCTTAGATATTAATCTGAGCAGAAACTAGCGTAAATTTAGTCATTTTTTGACATCCAAAAATGTGGCAATAATGGCCAAATTTGGCCAAAAAGTAAAGGGGTTAACCTTAACTTTTTGACGATTTTCGACCATTTTTAACTTGTCAAAATAAGCTTAAAATATGAAAATATAGCCTAAATAATGCCTTAGATATTAATCCTGAGCAGAAACTAGCGTAAATTTAGTCATTTTCTGACATCCAAAAATGTGGCAAAAAATGGTCAAATTTGGCCAAAAAGTAAAGGGGTTAACCTTAACTTTTTCGGACGATTTTCGACCATTTTTTAACTTGTCAAAATAAGCTTAAAATATGAAAATATAGCCTAAATAATGCCTTAGATATTAATCTGAGCAGAAACTAGCGTAAATTTAGTCATTTTTTGACATCCAAAAAAGGGCAAAAATGGTCAAATTTGGCCAAAAAGTAAAGGGGTTAACCTTAACTTTTCGACGATTTTCGACCATTTTTAACTTGTCAAAATAAGCTTAAAATATGAAAATATAGCCTAAAATAATGCCTTAGATATTAATCTGAGCAGAAACTAGCGTAAATTTAGTCATTTTCTGACATCCAAAAATGTGGCAAAAATGGACAAATTTGGCCAAAAAGTAAAGGGGTTAACCTTAACTTTTCGACGATTTTCGACCATTTTTAACTTGTCAAAATAAGCTTAAAATATGAAAATATAGCCTAAATAATGCCTTAGATATTAATCTGAGCAGAAACTAGCGTAAATTTAGTCATTTTTTGACATCCAAAAATGTGGCAATAATGGCCCAATTTGGCCAAAAAGTAAAGGGGTTAACCTTAACAACTTTTGACGATTTTCGACCATTTTTAACTTGTCAAAATAAGCTTAAAATATGAAAATATAGCCTAAATAATGCCTTAGATATTAATATGAGCAAAAACTAGCGTAAATTTAGTCATTTTCTGACATCCAAAAATGTGGCAAAAATGGTCAAATTTGGCCAAAAAGTAAAGGGGTTAACCTTAACTTTTCGACGATTTTAGACCATTTTTAACTTGTCAAAATAAGCTTAAAATATGAAAATATAGCCTAAATAATGCCTTAGATATTAATCTGAGCAGAAACTAGCGTAAATTTAGTCATTTTTTGACATCCAAAAAATGTGGCAATAATGGCCAAATTTGGCCAAAAAGTAAAGGGGTTAACCTTAACTTTTTGACGATTTTCGACCATTTTTAACTTGTCAAAATAAGCTTAAAATATGAAAATATAGCCTAAATAATGCCTTAGATATTAATCTGAGCAGAAACTAGCGTAAATTTAGTCATTTTTTGACATCCAAAAATGTGGCAAAAATGGTCAAATTTGGCCAAAAAGTAAAGGGGTTAACCTTAACTTTTTGACGATTTTCGACCATTTTTAACTTGTCAAAATAAGCTTAAAATATGAAAATATAGCCTAAATAATGCCTTAGATATTAATCTGAGCAGAAACTAGCGTAAATTTAGTCATTTTTTGACATCCAAAAATGTGGCAATAATGGCCAAAAAGTAAAGGGGTTAACCTTAACTTTTTGACGATTTTCGACCATTTTTAACTTGTCAAAATAAGCTTAAAATATGAAAATATAGCCTAAATAATGCCTTAGATATTAATCTGAGCAGAAACTAGCGTAAATTTAGTCATTTTTTGACATCCAAAAATGTGGCAATAATGGCCAAAAAGTAAAGGGGTTAACCTTAACTTTTTGACGATTTTCGACCATTTTTAACTTGTCAAAATAAGCTTAAAATATGAAAATATAGCCTAAATAATGCCTTAGATATTAATCTGAGCAGAAACTAGCGTAAATTTAGTCATTTTTTGACATCCAAAAATGTGGCAATAATGGCCAAATTTGGCCAAAAAGTAAAGGGGTTAACCTTAACTTTTTGACGATTTTCGACCATTTTTAACTTGTCAAAATAAGCTTAAAATATGAAAATATAGCCTAAATAATGCCTTAGATATTAATCTGAGCAGAAACTAGCGTAAATTTAGTCATTTTCTGACATCCAAAAATGTGGCAAAAATGGTCAAATTTGGCCAAAAAGTAAAGGGGTTAACCTTAACTTTTTGACGATTTTCGACCATTTTTAACTTGTCAAAATAAGCTTAAAATATGAAAATATAGCCTAAATAATGCCTTAGATATTAATCTGAGCAGAAACTAGCGTAAATTTAGTCATTTTTTGACATCCAAAAATGTGGCAAAAATGGTCAAATTTGGCCAAAAAGTAAAGGGGTTAACCTTAACTTTTCGACGATTTTCGACCATTTTTAACTTGTCAAAATAAGCTTAAAATATGAAAATATAGCCTAAATAATGCCTTAGATATTAATCTGAGCAGAAACTAGCGTAAATTTAGTCATTTTTTGACATCCAAAAATGTGGCAAAAAATGGTCAAATTTGGCCAAAAAAGTAAAGGGGTTAACCTTAACTTTTCGACGATTTTCGACCATTTTTAACTTGTCAAAATAAGCTTAAAATATGAAAATATAGCCTAAATAATGCCTTAGATATTAATCTGAGCAGAAACTAGCGTAAATTTAGTCATTTTTTGACATCCAAAAATGTGGCAATTTGGCCAAAAAGTAAAGGGGTTAACCTTAACTTTTTGACGATTTTCGACCATTTTTAACTTGTCAAAATAAGCTTAAAATATGAACATTTAGCCTAAATAATGCCTTAGATATTAATATGAGCAAAAACTAGCGTACATTTAGTCATTTTTTGACATCCAAATTTTTTTCAAAAATGGCCAAATTTGGCCAAGAAGTAAAGGGGTTAACCTTAACTTTTCGACCATTTTCGACCATTTTTAACTTGTCAAAATAAGCTTAAAATATGAAAATATAGCCTAAATAATGCCTTAGATATTAATCTGAGCAGAAACTAGCGTAAATTTAGTCATTTTTTGACATCCAAAAATGTGGCAATAATGGCCAAATTTGGCCAAAAAGTAAAGGGGTTAACCTTAACTTTTTGACGATTTTCGACCATTTTTAACTTGTCAAAATAAGCTTAAAATATGAAAATATAGCCTAAATAATGCCTTAGATATTAATCTGAGCAGAAACTAGCGTAAATTTAGTCATTTTTTGACATCCAAAAATGTGGCAAAAATGGTCAAATTTGGCCAAAAAGTAAAGGGGTTAACCTTAACTTTTCGACGATTTTAGACCATTTTTAACTTGTCAAAATAAGCTTAAAATATGAAAATATAGCCTAAATAATGCCTTAGATATTAATCTGAGCAGAAACTAGCGTAAATTTAGTGATTTTTTGACATCCAAAAAATGTGGCAATAAAGGCCAAATTTGGCCAAAAAGTAAAGGGGTTAACCTTAACTTTTTGACGATTTTCGACCATTTTTAACTTGTCAAAATAAGCTTAAAATATGAAAATATAGCCTAAATAATGCCTTAGATATTAATCTGAGCAGAAACTAGCGTAAATTTAGTCATTTTCTGACATCCAAAAATGTGGCAAAAATGGTCAAATTTGGCCAAAAAGTAAAGGGGTTAACCTTAACTTTTCGACGATTTTCGACCATTTTCAACTTGTCAAAATAAGCTTAAAATATGAAACATTTAGCCCTAAATTAATGCCTTAGATATTAATAATTAATATGAGCAAAAACTAGCGTACATTTAGTCATTTTTTGACATCCAAAAGTTTTTTTCAAAAATGGCCAAATTTGGCCAAGAAGTAAAAGGTGTTAACCTTAACTTTTCGACCATTTTCGACCATTTTTAACTTGTCAAAATAAGCTTAAAATATGAAAATATAGCCTAAATAATGCCTTAGATATTAATCTGAGCAGAAACTAGCGTAAATTTAGTCATTTTTTTTGACATCCAAAAATGTGGCAATAATGGCCAAATTTGGCCAAAAAGTAAAGGGGTTAACCTTAACTTTTTGACGATTTTCGACCATTTTTAACTTGTCAAAATAAGCTTAAAATATGAAAATATAGCCTAAATAATGCCTTAGATATTAATCTGAGCAGAAACTAGCGTAAATTTAGTCATTTTCTGACATCCAAAAATGTGGCAAAAATGGTCAAATTTGGCCAAAAAGTAAAGGGGTTAACCTTAACTTTTTCGACGATTTAGACCATTTTTTAACTTGTCAAAATAAGCTTAAAATATGAAAATATAGCCTAAATAATGCCTTAGATATTAATCTGAGCAGAAACTAGCGTAAATTTAGTGATTTTTTGACATCCAAAAAATGTGGCAATAAAGGCCAAATTTGGCCAAAAAGTAAAGGGGTTAACCTTAACTTTTTGACGATTTTCGACCATTTTTAACTTGTCAAAATAAGCTTAAAATATGAAAATATAGCCTAAATAATGCCTTAGATATTAATCTGAGCAGAAACTAGCGTAAATTTAGTCATTTTCTGACATCCAAAAATGTGGCAAAAATGGTCAAATTTGGCCAAAAAGTAAAGGGGTTAACCTTAACTTTTCGACGATTTTCGACCATTTTCAACTTGTCAAAATAAGCTTAAAATATGAACATTTAGCCTAAATAATGCCTTAGATATTAATAATTAATATGAGCAAAAACTAGCGTACATTTAGTCATTTTTTGACATCCAAATTTTTTTCAAAAATGGCCAAATTTGGCCAAGAAGTAAAGGGGTTAACCTTAACTTTTCGACCATTTTCGACCATTTTTAACTTGTCAAAATAAGCTTAAAATATGAAAATATAGCCTAAATAATGCCTTAGATATTAATCTGAGCAGAAACTAGCGTAAATTTAGTCATTTTTTGACATCCAAAAATGTGGCAATAATGGCCAAATTTGGCCAAAAAGTAAAGGGGTTAACCTTAACTTTTTGACGATTTTCGACCATTTTTAACTTGTCAAAATAAGCTTAAAATATGAAAATATAGCCTAAATAATGCCTTAGATTATTAATCTGAGCAGAAACTAGCGTAAATTTAGTCATTTTTTGACATCCAAAAAATGTGGCAAAAATGGTCAAATTTGGCCAAAAAGTAAAGGGGTTAACCTTAACTTTTTCGACGATTTTAGACCATTTTTAACTTGTCAAAATAAGCTTAAAATATGAAAATATAGCCTAAATAATGCCTTAGATATTAATCTGAGCAGAAACTAGCGTAAATTTAGTGATTTTTTGACATCCAAAAAATGTGGCAATAAAGGCCAAATTTGCCAAAAAGTAAAGGGGTTAACCTTAACTTTTTGACGATTTTCGACCAATTTTAACTGTGTCAAAAATAAGCTTAAAATATGAAAATATAGCCTAAATAATGCCTTAGATATTAATCAGAGCAGAAACTAGCGTAAATTTAGTCATTTTTTGACATCCAAAAATGTGGCAAAAATGGTCAAATTTGGCCAAAAAGTTAAAGGGGTTTAACCTTAACTTTTCGACGATTTTCGACCATTTTTAACTTGTCAAAATAAGCTTAAAATATGAAAATATAGCCTAAATAATGCCTTAGATAATTAATAACTAATATGAGCAAAAACTAGCGTACATTTAGTCATTTTTTGACATCCAAAAATGGCAAAAAAGGCCAAATTTGGCCAAAGAAGTAAAGGGGTTAACCTTAACTTTTCGACCAATTTCGACCATTTTTAACTTGTCAAAATAAGCTTAAAATATGAAAATATAGCCTAAATAATGCCTTAGATATTAATCTGAGCAGAAACTAGCGTAAATTTAGTCATTTTTGACATCCAAAAAAGTGGCAAATATGGCCAAATTTGGCCAAAAAGTAAAGGGGTTAACCTTAACTTTTTGACGATTTTCGACCATTTTTAACTTGTCAAAATAAGCTTAAAATATGAAAATAGCCTAAATAATGCCTTAGATATTAATCTGAGCAGAAACTAGCGTAAATTTAGTCATTTTTTGACATCCAAAAATGTGGCAAAAATGGCCAAATTTGGCCAAAAAGTAAAGGGGTTTAACCTTAACTTTTCGACGATTTTCGACCATTTTTAACTTGTCAAAATAAGCTTAAAATATGAAAATATAGCCTAAATAATGCCTTAGATATTAATCTGAGCAGAAACTAGCGTAAATTTAGTCATATTTTTGACATCCAAAAATGTGGCAATAATGGCCAAATTTGGCCAAAAAGTAAAGGGGTTAACCTTAACTTTTCGAACGATTTTCGACCATTTTTAACTTGTCAGAATAAGCTTAAAATATGAAAATATAGCCTAAATAATGCCTTAGATATTAATCTGAGCAGAAACTAGCGTAAATTTAGTCATTTTTTGACATCCAAAAATTGTGGCAAAAATGGCCAAATTTGGCCAAAAAGTAAAGGGGTTAACCTTAACTTTTTGACGATTTTCGACCATTTTTAACTTGTCAAAATAAGCTTAAAATATGAAAATATAGCCTAAATAATGCCTTAGATATTAATCTGAGCAGAAACTAGCGTAAATTTAGTCATTTTTTGACATCCAAAAATGTGGCAAAAATGGTCAAATTTGGCCAAAAAGTAAAGGGGTTTAACCTTAACTTTTTGACCATATTCGACCATTTTTAACTTGTCAAAAATAAAGCTTAAAATATGAAAATATAGCCTAAATAATGCCTTAGATATTAATATGAGCAGAAACTAGCGTAAATTTAGTCATTTTTTTGACATCCAAAAATTTTCAAAAATGGCCAAATTTGGCCAAAAAGTAAAGGGGTTAACCTTAACTTTTCGACCATTTTCGACCATTTTTAACTTGTCAAAAATAAGCTTAAAATATGAAAATATAGCCTAAATAATGCCTTAGATATTAATCTGAGCAGAAACTAGCGTAAATTTAGTCATTTTTTGACATCCAAAAATGTGGCAAAAATGGCCAAATTTGGCCAAAAAGTAAAGGGGTTAACCTTAACTTTTTGACGATTTTCGACCATTTTTAACTTGTCAAAATAAGCTTAAAATATGAAAATATAGCCTAAATAATGCCTTAGATATTAATCTGAGCAGAAACTAGCGTAAATTTGTCATTTCTGACATCCAAAAATGTCATTATTGCCATCCAAAAATGGCAAAAATGGTCAAATATTGGCCAAAAAGTAAATGGGGTTAACCTTAACTTTTCGACGATTTTCGACCATTTTTAACTTGTCAAAATAAGCTTAAAATATGAAAATATAGCCTAAATAATGCCTTAGATATTAATCTGAGCAGAAACTAGCGTAAATTTAGTCATTTTTTGACATCCAAAAAATGTGGCAAAAATGGCCAAATTTGGCCAAAAAGTAAAGGGGTTAACCTTAACTTTTTGACGATTTTCGACCATTTTTAACTTGTCAAAATAAGCTTAAAATATGAAAATATAGCCTAAATAATGCCTTAGATATTAATCTGAGCAGAAACTAGCGTAAATTTAGTCATTTTTTGACATCCAAAAATGTGGCAAAAATGGTCAAATTTGGCCAAAAAGTAAAGGGGTTAACCTTAACTTTTTGACGATTTTCGACCATTTTTAACTTGTCAAAATAAGCTAAAAATATGAAAATATAGCCTAAATAATGCCTTAGATATTAATCTGAGCAGAAACTAGCGTAAATTTAGTCATTTTTTGACATCCAAAAATGTGGCAAAATGGCCAAATTTGGCCAAAAAGTAAAGGGGGTTAACCTTAACTTTTGACGATTTTCGACAATTTTAACTTGTCAAAATAAGCTTAAAATATGAAAATATAGCCTAAATAATGCCTTAGATATTAATCTGAGCAGAAACTAGCGTAAATTTAGTCATTTTTTGACATCCACAAAATGTGGCAAAAATGGCCAAATTTGGCCAAAAAGTAAAGGGGTTAACCTTAACTTTTTGACGATTTTCGAACCATTTTTAAACTTGTCAAAATAAGCTTAAAATATGAAAATATAGCCTAAATAATGCCTTAGATATTAATGCTGAGCAGAAACTAGCGTAAATTTAGTCATTTTTTTGACATCCAAAAAAATGTGGCAAAAATGGTCAAATTTGGCCAAAAAGTAAAGGGGTTAACCTTAACTTTTTGACGAGATTTTCGACCATTTTTAACTTGTCAAAATAAGCTTAAAATATGAAAATATAGCCTAAATAATGCCTTAGATATTAATCTGAGCAGAAACTAGCGTAAATTTAGTAATTTTTTTGACATCCAAAAATGTGGGCAATAATGGCAAAAATTATTTGGCCAAAAAGTAAAGGGTTAACCTTAACTTTTTGACGATTTTCGACCATTTTAACTTGTCAAAATAAGCTTAAAATATGAAAATAAAGCCTAAATAATGCCTTAGATATTAATCTGAGCAGAAACTAGCGTAAATTTTAGTCATTTTTTGACATCCAACAAATGTGGCATAATGGGCCAAATTTGGCCAAAAAGTATAAGGTTAACTTTTTGACGATTTTCGACCATTTTTAATTGTCAAAATAAGCTTAAAATATGAAAATATAGCCTAAATAATGCCTTAGATATTAATCT
>JAYKKM010000358.1:0-90000 GCA_035772405.1 Chrysogorgia sp. JL179-B06
GCAGAAACTAGCGTAAATTTAGTCATTTTCTGACATCCAAAAATGTGGCAAAAATGGTCAAATTTGGCCAAAAAGTAAAGGGGTTAACCTTAACTTTTCGACGATTTTCGACCATTTTTAACTTGTCAAAATAAGCTTAAAATATGAAAATATAGCCTAAATAATGCCTTAGATATTAATCTGAGCAAAACTAGCGTAAATTTAGACATTTTTTGACATCCAAAAATGTGGCAAAAATGGCCAAATTTGGCCAAAAAGTAAAGGGGTTAACCTTAACTTTTTCGACGATTTTCGACCATTTTTAACTTGTCAAAATAAGCTTAAAATATGAAAATATAGCCTAAATAATGCCTTAGATATTAATCTGAGCAGAAACTAGCGTAAATTTAGTCATTTTTTGACATCCAAAAATGTGGCAATAATGGCCAAATTTGGCCAAAAAGTAAAGGGGTTAACCTTAACTTTTCGACGATTTTCGACCATTTTTAACTTGTCAAAATAAGCTTAAAATATGAAAATATAGCCTAAATAATGCCTTAGAATATTAATCTGAGCAGAAACTAGCGTAAATTTAGTCATTTTTTGACATCCAAAAATGTGGCAAAAATGGCCAAATTTGGCCAAAAAGTAAAGGGGTTAACCTTAACTTTTTGACGATTTTCGACCATTTTTAACATGTCAAAATAAGCTTAAAATATGAAAATATAGCCAAAATAATGCCTTAGATATTAATCTGAGCAGAAACTAGCGTAAATTTAGTCATTTTTTGACATCCAAAAATGTGGCAAAAATGGCCAAATTTGGCCAAAAAGTAAAGGGGTTAACCTTAACTTTTTCGACCATTTTCGACCATTTTTAACTTGTCAAAATAAGCTTAAAATATGAAAATATAGCCTAAATAATGCCTTAGATATTAATCTGAGCAGAAACTAGCGTAAATTTAGTCATTTTTTGACATCCAAAAATGTGGCAAAAATGGCCAAATTTGGCCAAAAAGTAAAGGGGTTTAACCTTAACTTTTTCGACGATTTTCGACCATTTTTAACTTGTCAAAATAAGCTTAAAATATGAAAATATAGCCTAAATAATGCCTTAGATATTAATCTGAGCAGAAACTAGCGTAAATTTAGTTCATTTTTTGACATCCAAAAAATGTGGCAAAAATGGCCAAATTTTGCCAAAAAGTAAAGGGGTTAACCTTAACTTTTCGACGATTTTCGACCATTTTTAACTTGTCAAAATAAGCTTAAAATATGAAAATATAGCCTAAATAATGCCTTAGATATTAATCTGAGCAGAAACTAGCGTAAATTTAGTCATTTTTTGACATCCAAAAAATGTGGCAATAATGGCCAAAATTTGGCCAAAAAGTAAAGGGGTTAACCTTAACTTTTTTGACGATTTTCGACCATTTTTAACTTGTCAAAATAAGCTTAAAATATGAAAATATAGCCTAAATAATGCCTTAGATATTAATCTGAGCAGAAACTAGCGTAAATTTAGTAATTTTTTGACATCCAAAAAATGTGGCAAATATGGCCTAATTTGGCCAAAAAGTAAAGGGGTTAACCTTAACTTTTTGACGATTTTCGACCATTTTTAACTTGTCAAAATAAGCTTAAAATATGAAAATATAGCCTAAATAATGCCTTAGATATTAATCTGAGCAAGAAACTAGCGTAAATTTAGTCATTTTTTTGACATCCAAAAATGTGGCAAAAATGGCCAATTTGGCCAAAAAGTAAAGGGGTTAACCTTAACTTTTTGACGATTTTCGACCATTTTAACTTGTCCAAATAAGCTTAAAATATGAAAATATAGCCTAAATAATGCCTTAGATATTAATCTGAGCAGAAACTAGCGTAAATTTAGTCATTTTCTGACATCCAAAAATGTGGCAATAATGGCCAAATTTGGCCAAAAAGGTAAAGGGGTTAACCTTAACTTTTCGACGATTTTTCGACCATTTTTAACTTGTCAAAATAAGCTTAAAATATGAAAATATAGCCTAAATAATGCCTTAGATATTAATCTGAGCAGAAACTAGCGTAAATTTAGTCATTTTTTGACATCCAAAAATGTGGCAAAAATGGTCAAATTTGGCCAAAAAGTAAAGGGGTTAACCTTAACTTTTTCGAACGATTTTCGACCATTTTTAACTTGTCAAAATAAGCTTAAAATATGAAAATATAGCCTAAATAATGCCTTAGATATTAATCTGAGCAGAAACTAGCGTAAATTTAGTCATTTTTTGACATCCAAAAATGTGGCAATAATGGTCAAATTTGGCCAAAAAGTAAAGGGGTTAACCTTAACTTTTTGACGATTTTCGACCATTTTTAACTTGTCAAAATAAGCTTAAAATATGAAAATATAGCCTAAATAATGCCTTAGATATTAATCTGAGCAGAAACTAGCGTAAATTTAGTGATTTTTTGACATCCAAAAAATGTGGCAATAATGGCCAAATTTGGCCAAAAAGTAAAGGGGTTAACCTTAACTTTTTGACGATTTTCGACCATTTTTAACTTGTCAAAATAAGCTTAAAATATGAAAATATAGCCTAAATAATGCCTTAGATATTAATCTGAGCAGAAACTAGCGTAAATTTAGTCATTTTCTGACATCCAAAAATGTGGCAAAAATGGTCAAATTTGGCCAAAAAGTAAAGGGGTTAACCTTAACTTTTCGACCATTTTCGACCATTTTTAACTTGTCAAAATAAGCTTAAAATATGAAAATATAGCCTAAATAATGCCTTAGATATTAATCTGAGCAGAAACTAGCGTAAATTTAGTCATTTTTTGACATCCAAAAATGTGGCAATAATGGCCAAATTTGGCCAAAAAGTAAAGGGGTTAACCTTAACTTTTTGACGATTTTCGACCATTTTTAACTTGTCAAAATAAGCTTAAAATATGAAAATATAGCCTAAATAATGCCTTAGATATTAATCTGAGCAGAAACTAGCGTAAATTTAGTCATTTTCTGACATCCAAAAATGTGGCAAAAATGGTCAAATTTGGCCAAAAAGTAAAGGGGTTAACCTTAACTTTTTCGACGATTTTCGACCATTTTTAACTTGTCAAAATAAGCTTAAAATATGAAAATATAGCCTAAATAATACCTTAGATATTAATCTGAGCAGAAACTAGCGTAAATTTAGTCATTTTTTAACATCCAAAAAATGTGGCAAAAAATGGCCAAATTTGGCCAAAAAGTAAAGGGGTTAACCTTAACTTTTCGTAGATTTCGACGATTTTCGACCCATTTTTAACTTGTCAAAATAAGCTTAAAATATGAAAATATAGCCTAAATAATGCCTTAGATATTAATCTGAGCAGAAACTAGCGTAAATTTAGTCATTTTTTGACATCCAAAAAATGTGGCAAAAATGGTCCAAATTTGGCCAAAAGTAAAGGGGTTAACCTTAACTTTTCGACGATTTTCGACCATTTTTAACTTGTCAAAATAAGCTTAAAATATGAAAATATAGCCTAAATAATGCCTTAGATATTAATCTGAGCAGAAACTAGCGTAAATTTAGTCATTTTTTGACATCCAAAAATGTGGCAATAATGGCCAAATTTGGCCAAAAAGTAAAGGGGTTAACCTTAACTTTTTGACGATTTTCGACCATTTTTAACTTGTCAAAATAAGCTTAAAATATGAAAATATAGCCTAAATAATGCCTTAGATATTAATCTGAGCAGAAACTAGCGTAAATTTAGTCATTTTTTGACATCCAAAAATGTGGCAAAAATGGCCAAATTTTGGCCAAAAAAGTAAAGGGGTTAACCTTAACTTTTTCACGATTTTCGACCATTTTTAACTTGTCAAAATAAGCTTAAAATATGAAAATATAGCCTAAATAATGCCTTAGATATTAATCTGAGCAGAAACTAGCGTAAATTTAGTCATTTTTTTGACATCCAAAAATGTAGGCAATAATGGCCAAATTTGGCCAAAAAGTAAAGGGGTTAACCTTAACTTTTTGACGATTTTCGACCATTTTTAACTTGTCAAAATAAGCTTAAAATATGAAAATATAGCCTAAATAATGCCTTAGATATTAATCTGAGCAGAAACTAGCGTAAATTTAGTCATTTTCTGACATCCAAAAATGTGGCAAAAATGGTCAAATTTGGCCAAAAAGTAAAGGGGTTAACCTTAACTTTTCGACGATTTTCGACCATTTTTAACTTGTCAAAATAAGCTTAAAATATGAAAATATAGCCTAAATAATGCCTTAGATATTAATCTGAGCAGAAACTAGCGTAAATTTAGTCATTTTTTGACATCCAAAAATGTGGCAATAATGGCCAAATTTGGCCAAAAAGTAAAGGGGTTAACCTTAACTTTTTTGACGATTTTCGACCATTTTTAACTTGTCAAAATAAGCTTTAAATATGAAAATATAGCCTAAATAATGCCTTAGATATTAATCTGAGCAGAAACTAGCGTAAATTTAGTCATTTTTTGACATCCAAAAATGTGGCAAAAATGGTCAAATTTGGCCAAAAAGTAAAGGGGTTAACCTTAACTTTTTGACGATTTTCGACCATTTTTAACTTGTCAAAATAAGCTTTAAAATATGAAAATATAGCCTAAATAATGCCTTAGATATTAATCTGAGCAGAAACTAGCGTAAATTTAGTCATTTTTTGACATCCAAAAATGTGGCAATAATGGCCAAATTTGGCCAAAAAGTAAAGGGGTTAACCTTAACTTTTTGACGATTTTCGACCATTTTTAACTTGTCAAAATAAGCTTAAAATATGAAAATATAGCCTAAATAATGCCTTAGATATTAATCTGAGCAGAAACTAGCGTAAATTTAGTCATTTTTTGACATCCAAAAATGTTACAAAATGGTCAAATTTGGCCAAAAAGTAAATGGGTTAACCTTAACTTTTCGACGATTTTCGACCATTTTTAACTTGTCAAAATAAGCTTAAAATATGAAAATATAGCCTAAATAATGCCTTAGATATTAATCTGAGCAGAAACTAGCGTAAATTTAGTCATTTTTTGACATCCAAAAATGTGGCAATAATGGCCAAATTTGGCCAAAAAGTAAAGGGGTTAACCTTAACTTTTTGACGATTTTCGACCATTTTTAAACTTGTCAAAATAAGCTTAAAATATGAAAATATAGCCTAAATAATGCCTTAGATATTAATCTGAGCAGAAACTAGCGTAAATTTAGTCATTTTCCTGACATCCAAAAAATGTGGCAAAAATGGTCAAATTTGGCCAAAAAGTAAAGGGGTTAACCTTAACTTTTGACGATTTTCGACCATTTTTAACTTGTCAAAATAAGCTTAAAATATGAAAATATAGCCTAAATAATGCCTTAGATATTAATCTGAGCAGAAACTAGCGTAAATTTAGTCATTTTTTGACATCCAAAAAATGTGGCAATAATGGCCAAATTTGGCCAAAAAGTAAAGGGGTTAACCTTAACTTTTTGACGATTTTCGACCATTTTTAACTTGTCAAAATAAGCTTAAAAATATGAAAATATAGCCTAAATAATGCCTTAGATATTAATCTGAGCAGAAACTAGCGTAAATTTAGTCATTTTTTGACATCCAAAAATGTGGCAAAAATGGCCAAAATTTGGCCAAAAAGTAAAGGGGTTAACCTTAACTTTTTGACGATTTTCGACCATTTTTAACTTGTCAAAATAAGCTTAAAATATGAAAATATAGCCTAAATAATACCTTAGATATTAATCTGAGCAGAAACTAGCGTAAATTTAGTCATTTTTTAACATCCAAAAAAAGTGGCAAAATGGCCAAATTTGGCCAAAAAGTAAAGGGGTTAACCTTAACTTTTTGACGATTTTCGACCATTTTTAACTTGTCAAAATAAGCTTAAAATATGAAAATATAGCCTAAATAATGCCTTAGATATTAATCTGAGCAAAAACTAGCGTAAATTTAGTCATTTTTTGACATCCAAAAAAGTGGCAAAAAATGGTCAAATTTGGCCAAAAAGTAAAGGGGTTAACCTTAACTTTTCGACGATTTTCGACCATTTTTAACTTGTCAAAATAAGCTTAAAATATGAAAATATAGCCTAAATAATGCCTTAGATATTAATCTGAGCAGAAACTAGCGTAAATTTAGTCATTTTTTGACATCCAAAAATGTGGCAATAATGGCCAAATTTGGCCAAAAAGTAAAGGGGTTAACCTTAACTTTTTGACGATTTTCGACCATTTTTAACTTGTCAAAATAAGCTTAAAATATGAAAATATAGCCTAAATAATGCCTTAGATATTAATCTGAGCAGAAACTAGCGTAAATTTAGTCATTTTCTGACATCCAAAAATGTGGCAAAAATGGTCAAATTTGGCCAAAAAGTAAAGGGGTTAACCTTAACTTTTCGACGATTTTCGACCATTTTTAACTTGTCAAAATAAGCTTAAAATATGAAAATATAGCCTAAATAATGCCTTAGATATTAATCTGAGCAGAAACTAGCGTAAATTTAGTCATTTTTTGACATCCAAAAAATGTGGCAATAATGGCCAAATTTGGCCAAAAAGTAAAGGGGTTAACCTTAACTTTTTGACGATTTTCGACCATTTTTAACTTGTCAAAATAAGCTTAAAATATGAAAATATAGCCTAAATAATGCCTTAGATATTAATCTGAGCAGAAACTAGCGTAAATTTAGTCATTTTTTGACATCCAAAAATGTGGCAAAAATGGCCAAATTTGGCCAAAAAGTAAAGGGGTTAACCTTAACTTTTCGACGATTTTCGACCATTTTTAACTTGTCAAAATAAGCTTAAAATATGAAAATATAGCCTAAATAATGCCTTAGATATTAATCTGAGCAGAAACTAGCGTAAATTTAGTCATTTTTTGACATCCAAAAATGTGGCAATAATGGCCAAATTTGGCCAAAAAGTAAAGGGGTTAACCTTAACTTTTTGACGATTTTCGACCATTTTTAACTTGTCAAAATAAGCTTAAAATATGAAAATATAGCCTAAATAATGCCTTAGATATTAATCTGAGCAGAAACTAGCGTAAATTTAGTCATTTTTTGACATCCAAAAATGTGGCAATAATGGCCAAATTTGGCCAAAAAGTAAAGGGGTTAACCTTAACTTTTCGACGATTTTCGACCATTTTTAACTTGTCAAAATAAGCTTAAAATATGAAAATATAGCCTAAATAATGCCTTAGATATTAATCTGAGCAGAAACTAGCGTAAATTTAGTCATTTTTTGACATCCAAAAATGTGGCAAAAATGGCCAAATTTGGCCAAAAAGTAAAGGGGTTAACCTTAACTTTTTGACGATTTTCGACCATTTTTAACTTGTCAAAATAAGCTTAAAATATGAAAATATAGCCTAAATAATGCCTTAGATATTAATCTGAGCAGAAACTAGCGTAAATTTAGTCATTTTTTGACATCCAAAAAATGTGGCAATAATGGCCAAATTTGGCCAAAAAGTAAAGGGGTTAACCTTAACTTTTTGACGATTTTCGACCATTTTTAACTTGTCAAAATAAGCTTAAAATATGAAAAATATAGCCTAAATAATGCCTTAGATATTAATCTGAGCAGAAACTAGCGTAAATTTAGTCATTTTTTGACATCCAAAAATGTGGCAAAAATGGCCAAATTTGGCCAAAAAGTAAAGGGGTTAACCTTAACTTTTTGACGATTTTCGACCATTTTTAACTTGTCAAAATAAGCTTAAAATATGAAAATATAGCCTAAATAATGCCTTAGATATTAATCTGAGCAGAAACTAGCGTAAATTTAGTCATTTTTTGACATCCAAAAATGTGGCAATAATGGCCAAATTTGGCCAAAAAGTAAAGGGGTTAACCTTAACTTTTTGACGATTTTCGACCATTTTTAACTTGTCAAAATAAGCTTAAAATATGAAAATATAGCCTAAATAATGCCTTAGATATTAATCTGAGCAGAAACTAGCGTAAATTTAGTCATTTTTTGACATCCAAAAATGTGGCAAAAATGGTCAAATTTGGCCAAAAAGTAAAGGGGTTAACCTTAACTTTTCGACGATTTTCGACCATTTTTAACTTGTCAAAATAAGCTTAAAATATGAAAATATAGCCTAAATAATGCCTTAGATATTAATCTGAGCAGAAACTAGCGTAAATTTAGTCATTTTTTGACATCCAAAAATGTGGCAATAATGGCCAAATTTGGCCAAAAAGTAAAGGGGTTAACCTTAACTTTTTGACGATTTTCGACCATTTTTAACTTGTCAAAATAAGCTTAAAATATGAAAATATAGCCTAAATAATGCCTTAGATATTAATATGAGCAGAAACTAGCGTAAATTTAGTCATTTTTTGACATCCAAAAATGTGGCAAAAATGGCCAAATTTGGCCAAAAAGTAAAGGGGTTAACCTTAACTTTTTGACGATTTTCGACCATTTTTAACTTGTCAAAATAAGCTTAAAATATGAAAATATAGCCTAAATAATGCCTTAGATATTAATATGAGCAGAAACTAGCGTAAATTTAGTCATTTTTTGACATCCAAAAATGTGGCAATAATGGCCAAATTTTGCCCAAAAGTAAAGGGTTAACCTTAACTTTTTGACGATTTTCGACCATTTTTAACTTGTAAAAATAAGCTTAAAATATGAAAATATAGCCTAAATAATGCGTTAGATATTAATATGAGCAGAAACTAGCGTAAATTTAATCATTTTTTGACATCCAAAAAGTTGTCAAAAATGGCCAAATTTGGACAAAAAGTAAAGGGGTTAACCTTAACTTTTTGACGATTTTCGACCATTTTTAACTTGTTAAAATAAGCTTAAAATATGAAAATATAGCCTAAATAATGCCTTAGATATTAATCTGAGCAGAAACTAGCGTAAATTTAGTCATTTTTTGACATCCAAAAATGTGGCAAAAATGGTCAAATTTGGCCAAAAAGTAAAGGGGTTAACCTTAACTTTTCGACGATTTTCGACCATTTTTAACTTGTCAAAATAAGCTTAAAATATGAAAATATAGCCTAAATAATGCCTTAGATATTAATCTGAGCAGAAACTAGCGTAAATTTAGTCATTTTTTGACATCCAAAAATGTGGCAATAATGGCCAAATTTGGCCAAAAAGTAAAGGGGTTAACCTTAACTTTTTGACGATTTTCGACCATTTTTAACTTGTCAAAATAAGCTTAAAATATGAAAATATAGCCTAAATAATGCCTTAGATATTAATCTGAGCAGAAACTAGCGTAAATTTAGTCATTTTTTGACATCCAAAAAAATGTGGCAAAAATGGTCAAATTTGGCCAAAAAGTAAAGGGGTTAACCTTAACTTTTCGACGATTTTCGACCATTTTTAACTTGTCAAAATAAGCTTAAAATATGAAAATATAGCCTAAATAATGCCTTAGATATTAATCTGAGCAGAAACTAGCGTAAATTTAGTCATTTTTTGACATCCAAAAATTTGGCAAAAATGGCCAAATTTGGCCAAAAAGTAAAGGGGTTAACCTTAACTTTTCGACGATTTTCGACCATTTTTAACTTGTCAAAATAAGCTTAAAATATGAAAATATAGCCTAAATAATGCCTTAGATATTAATCGAAACTTAGCCTAAATAATGTAAATTTAGTCATTTTTTGACATCCAAAAATGCGGCAATAATGGCCAAATTTGGCCAAAAAGTAAAGGGGTTAATCTTAACTTTTTGACGATTTTCGACCATTTTTAACTTGTCAAAATAAGCTTAAAATATGAAAATATAGCCTAAATAATGCCTTAGATATTAATCTGAGCAGAAACTAGCGTAAATTTAGTCATTTTCTGACATCCAAAAATGTGGCAAAAATGGCCAAATTTGGCCAAAAAGTAAAGGGGTTAACCTTAACTTTCCGACGATTTTTGACCATTTTTAACTTGTCAAAATAAGCTTAAAATATGAAAATATAGCCTAAATAATGCCTTAGATATTAATCTGAGCAGAAACTAGCGTAAATTTAGTCATTTTCTGACATCCAAAAATGTTGCAAAAATGGCCAAATTTGGCCAAAAAGTAAAGGGGTTAACCTTAACTTTTCGCCGATTTTCGACCATTTTTAACTTGTCAAAATAAGCTTAAAATATGAAAATATAGCCTAAATAATGCCTTAGATATTAATCTGAGCAGAAACTAGCGTAAATTTAGTCATTTTCTGACATCCAAAAATGTTGCAAAAATGGCCAAATATGCCCAAAAAGTAAAGGGGTTTTCGACCATTTTTAACTTGTAAAAATAAGCTTAAAATATGAAAATGTAGCCTAAATAATACCGTAGATATTAATATGAGCAGAAACTAGCATAGATTTAGCATGTAACATATAATGCCTTATGTAGCACATAATGGTTTGGTTTGGTTTGCGACTTTATTTAATGAGGGTTTCACTTGACAGTAATACAAGTAAAACTGATAAACTAGTGGCCCTCATGCCTTAGATACATTATTAACATAACGCACGCTTAAAACACCAAGTGTGCGTCACGCTTAAACATCCATGTGTGCGTAACACACACTTATTAACTACAAGTTAACATTTCTATAAGAATAAATATAAGTAGAAACATATATAGTACAAACATAAGTATGGTACACTAATATGTTATATTAATATAAGTTTAATACATATATACTTTATTTCCATTCTTTTACAGGTCAAGTTGGTGATAAAGTGTTGAATCGTACTAAATGTTTAAAATGCTACATACAAAGTGTAAAAAAAGTGAAATTACTATGTATTAAACTGTTTATGTTTATCCGAATTTGTTTGTTATTTTTATGATAATTAAATTGGGTTAAATAGGAGTTTCGATTAGTAGATTTCAGGTGAAGTTCGGATGGCCGAATGGTTTAAGGCTAGTGGCCATCAAGCTCAGAGGTGAGGGTTCAAACTCAGCCGAGGACGTCGTCCTAAAAATTATTAAAATTGGTTTAAGAACTAATGAATGCGATAATCGGGGGTTAATACCCAATGAAAAAATGGGGGTAGAACTAAGTAAGAGAAAAACAGAGGGGTCAGACGAAGTAAGAAAAAAAACAGAGGGTGTCAGACTAAGTAGGAATAAAAAAGCAGGGGGTGAGACTAAGTAGGAATAAAAAGAGTAATTTTTTGTTCCTCGTTTTTTCTCAGTATTTAAATTTTTCTTATGCGGTGATGCGGTATTTTTAGAATTTTTGTGCGGTATTACGGTAGAATAGAAGAAATATTTATCACATATTTCCAATAACTATCAATTTAATTATTGTACATACCTGAATTATTAAAGCCAATTCAACTATCCACACTACATTTCCCTTTGATTTCTTTATTTGAAATCATTCCAACATCATTCAATGATCATCCATTGTGACAAGATCTGAAAAAGTTAAGAGCAAAACAATTGAATATTTTATTAAATACTATGAATGATCTAATTGCTGCCGTAGGCAGCACACTAATCTTGACATGGGTTATCTATGTATTTCAACGAGATCTCGATATATGTGAAAATTTCCTGGATGTTCAGTTTTATGACGTTTTGTGACGTAGTTTAGTTTGCTCTGGAACGAGATTGTTCACATACTCCAGAGGGTTATTCGTTTTCACGGAAGTTGTACGGAATTAATGTTCGGAACTTGTCAACGCCACCACGAACATGGTATTTTCTGATCACGCAACGACGAAGTTCTCGAACGATCTGTCCTGCCTTTGGTGCTGTTGGGAATTTCAATTCATTTCAGTGAGGAGATATTCTGTTTTCAAGGTAAGACGACTAAGATAGTTCTGTGTACTTAGTTTTTCTTGTTTGTCTCGTGTGTACACGCAACTCAAATCAAACGAGGTCATTGTGATTGTGCTCGTTAAAATCAAACCTATAGCGAAGCCGGTGACATTTGACAGTTCTCGCCAAAGACAATACTCAATATTTACAAACGAAGGTTTGTGCCTGTTGCTCAACAAACTTACATCTGTGCAGAGAAAAACCTTGTCATTACTTTACCTGAAATGGGAGTGACAATCGATCAATATCGTGCCCGAATTGGTGGACACAACGTAAGAATATTGATGTTAATTCAGTTGGTTGTATTAACAACCCAACCAGTATGCAAATTTTTAAACGATTTACATATTCAGTCATAACATGACCAGTTGCTACGGCCAGTTTCGCTACTGGTAACAACTATGGTATTACTAATATTGATGTGTATATTTATATTTTGTGTATATTTATATTTTCCAACAGCAAGTGATAGTGAATATCATGTTACAATGTGTATGTTATTGTTGCTCTGTTGTTGAGAATGGCAAATGATGTCGAAGAAAATCCTGGTCAACAATATATGTTGTTGTTCAACCTCGTACCCAGGGCATTTTGCCTCCACGGTGGAAGGTCGGCGAAAATGTCCCTAAGATCGGCTGGTCCATTCTATAATGCGATTGGCTTGTCATAAAACTCCAATTAATTCAGCCGAGTATAATTTATTCATCTAAATCTGAATGCTGTCTTTAAATTGTACAGCAAATTAGAAGTGATAACTTTCACTAAATTGGATATATGCTTCTTCATACCTTTTGTAAGCGATAACCATGGATGTATGGTAAATTATTAATCTTGTTAGCTGCTTTTATGCCGACAAATGCTGACATGAACAACTCTGATTATTTTTCAATTGTTCAGGTCAATAAAGTAGACAAAGGCAATGGAACAAAGACCACAAAAATTATCATATCTAAACACCCAGAAATTATGGGTGTCATGTGACCAGCCGATCCCAGGGCCATTTTCCACCGTGGAAGCAAAATGCCCTGGGTACGAGGTTGGATGTTGTTGACCCAAGTAAAACGATTTGTGCTGTTTTTAGACAAGGCAATACAAAACAATTTAAACAAAATGTGCAATAATACATTATCAAATAACAAACATTAATGCATGGGATTCATCATTCCTAAATGTCACATTGTGTTGGAAATAACCTTTATACTTGTATAAGAAATAACGTTAATAAAACCTTTTTGCTCTGATAAAATGTATTCTTTGCAATATAGTGACCCATTTGCCGGTGATTGGTTTATGGCAACTAACAATCCACCTTATTTTTTTGAAAATGCACTCAATATTCTATTTTTGGAGTCTCGGTTAAACTATCAACATTGCTTTCTAACTGTTGATTGCAACACTGTTGCAATTTTTAAGACATCTGAAGGGAACATCTGAAGGGATGTGTGCTAATAACCGTCGAAGGTAATAATAACCTGGTATTTCTCGATTTTGTTTTTTGGTTTATCAAGCTTTAAATTTAATTAATTATTGATGATTGAAAAAAATTTGTGACCATAAATGCGATAACAAAGCAGTTTCCCCTACGGTTCTACCCGCGCCTCTTTACGTCGCCAATCTGTCTTGTAAAATATTGGAATTTCTTTGAAATGAGGCAGCACTTCACTTGCGATAGTAATTTCTAGTAATAATAATATATACAACACACAACATATAATACTTTGATATACTGTAAAGTGCACGTCCAGTCCGTTCTGCGCATGTGTGATATTTCAAATGGGGACCCCAAATGTCAACAAACTTTAACGGAATAGATTTGCGACAGTTCGAAAGCGAGTATTCGTCAAAGCTTCAAAGGTGGCGAAGGGACGAGTGGTAGTTTGATATATTATCCACATTTAGGAACAGAACAGCTTCTTATAACACGCTTTTTGGGCGGAAAAGCTCAAGTGTGTGATAAAAATCCGCAATACTTCATGTTCAATGTTTATATAATGCAATGTAAATAAACGAACTGGGCGGCACCTTTAAGCTAGAGCCACAAGCAGTATATATTATCCTATGATAGAAATCATGCGACTTTTATCCCAGAGGTTTCTAAATTTTAACAATTAGTCACTGAAGTCGAGGTGACTATCGTTGAATATTTAAGGTAAATATAATGATAATCACCGAGACTGAGGTGACTAATTGTGTAGTATAATTTCAGGCTTGAACTGAATATTCAATTGAGAAGTTTTAAACAGACAGTGTGAACTGTGCTCGATGTTTTCATCACGCTTGACAGTTTTCAAAAACACACTAGCGATCAAAACGGACGTAAAAATACAAATAATTATACGATAAACAACTTCCTTACCCTTAAGACAGTTCTATCTTGAGAGAATCTGATATATACAATGTCTTTATGCTATGTTTTTGAGCCTTTTCGACGATTTTTTCGTTATAATATAGTCGCCATTTTGAAAAAAAATTCGTCATGTTTTAGAAACCATACATCAAAATGACGATTCCGAGGGGACTGGAACTAACCAATCAGAACTCGTTTAAGCTCGCGATAGCCAATGAAAATTGAGGATTTGTAATAGAAACTTGTCAATTTATACTAACACAGAAACATTTTCTGAGTTTGCATTAAAAAGCTTGAGTATAGCAAACAACTTACCATTTAAAAAAAAAATTAAAAAATAACCAAGCTGCAAGTCACATTTAATATATTACCTTTTCATAGAAACTTTCATCTTGCTTCTGAACCTAATTAAACACAAATCCAACCAACTAGAAATATGTATACAATTTTCATGTGACTGTAACATCTAAATAAAATGAAAACATTGTTATTATTAAATTAGTAGTAAACAAACAACATCCATTGTTCAATACTGGTTTACATGTTTGAGAGGGTCTGCTTTTTTTGTATTTACCTTGTATTTACCAAGTAGATTCCATTTTGCCGTTGTCTGTTCAGTTATAGATGCACAGATGACGCCAGAACGTGGTAAGAACACAAAAGTGGCCCACGATAGTCGAGTGGGTCACCGATGTTCTTACCAAAGAGACCGAAGTGTTTTGGCCCACGCATGACGCAACACCCACTCACACTATTATTATGACACAAACAAACTATTTCGTATGAACGTATATTAGGGTTAGGTTTAAGGTTAGGATCAAGGTTAGGGTTAGGATTGAACATGGGAAGGCCCTTTTGAGTTCCTTTCCGATTTTAGCATGTTATTGCCTCTTCTATTTTAATAATAATAATAATAATAATAATAAAGACGTATTACGAGCATTATACAATAGTCTCAATGCTCTTACAACAATATATTCTTAATGTTACTTATAAAACTAATTACAGTTTCATGCATTATAAGATAAAGCCTATACTACATATATTCTGACCACTATGAAGAAAAACTATTAATTGAAACTAATAAACATAATATATATAATATAATAAATACGTAACAAGGCCACTATAGGTTCTCCTTAGTATGACGAATCCCGGGATTCTTCGCGGAGCAAAATCATGGCGCGTGTCTACAGTTCGATGAGTTTTATTCCAAGTTAATTGCACGCACGCGCACAGATCAAATTGAAACACGCGTTGGGTTTCAACTTCATGGTAGCGTGCTTCGTTTGCTTGCGTGTGAACACCAACCGTTTTTGCGCGAGCTTGAAAAACAAACGTTAAAAATCTCGGTATAGACAACCAGTATTTCACTAAATATTATTTAGATTGCGAGAAGGATACTTGGAGATTCCAACAGAAGAACACTTTACCGACCACTTTGAGAAGTATCCCGTTCAAAATCGTACAGGAAAAAATGAAATACGAAATAATTCGCGGAGCACTTCAGTACACGTCCAGTTTCACGCCACGTCACTCTATGTTGTTAATGTAATATATCTTACATGCTGTGCATATAGTTGGGAACAATATAGTCTAAATCACGAGAAATTGCATTTCCCCCATAAAAAGTTTCGTAATGCAGATCTGAGCTTTATTTTGGTCCATTGCATAGCTCTAGCGGTGGTCTTGATTATTGAAACGTTTCACACTTGTAGCATTTGTATATCTAGAAAAATTGTGTTTATGATAAGCGGCAGATTATAGACAACTATTAGTTTTCTGGATTTATTGGAAACACGATTTCTCCACTCAGGTAAACGTTGAGGGTATAAAACTTTTCAGTAAACAAGACCACCACTAGAGCTATGCAATGAACCACGATGAAGCTCAGATCTGCACTATTACAAACATTTTTATGCGGAAAAATCGGTGTACCACTTTGGCAAACCAACATGGAACGAAGGATCATCATATTCAAGTTTCAGGCTCCGTGTATCGGGTGGGGGGTGACCGTGGGTCAACACGTATAGCTAGCGATGTTCAGGAATTGGCTTTAGCCTTAGGGGAAAGATAAGTCATCTGATGGTTTCACTCTCCTTGTTCACCAGTGGTCTTGTTGACCTCACCTGTATCTTCTATCATTAATTCTGGGTCACAAAGTTGTGTATCAAACTCGAGTAGACTATGCTCAGCTATATCGTCAGCGTTACAGTAGTAAAGTCCTGGTAAATTTTGATTTTTGTCGAAGTTCTCAAACTGATTAGTAATGTCACTGAACGCTGTTGTGGGCGGAATATCTGTGATGTCCGCCTGCAACCAATTAATAAGACAATCTAGATCGATTTGCTCTTGGTTCTGTGAGCTTGTGGGTGGTAGAGTAGCTTGTGCAGGAGTACAGTGACCTGGTCTGTTATTGGTTGGTGGGGAAGGTATAAATGTGAGCATATCTTCAACAACATCACTCGTTAAGATCTCTGCTGCAAAGAAGGCTGAGTCTTCTGGTACGCCATAGTTGAAATCGAGAGGCAGTTGTCGTAGGTCGGTGCTGGGAAGTGTCACAGATTCTATACAAAACCAGAAAGATTTTGATAAAACAAAGGATCCTGCTCGTATACGTCGAACACTGTTTGGCAAATGCATTTCTTTATCTTGGCCGCATGAAGGAATATATTGAAGTAATATTCCTGGAGATATCCCTTTCCCTTCTACTTAATTTCTTAGCCTTTGAGTTACTGTCTTTCACTTTATATTTCTTAGAAAACTATTGAATTTTCTAGTGAGTGGGATTCCTTGTAGTTTTGTTTTAAAAAATTGATTTTACAATTTGTTTCTTAAAATTATAGGAGAGGTATGAAATTTCTTTCGAACATTTGAATGGGGGACAAATGTTGTTGAGTATACGAGGGGTCAGAATTTTTTATCAGAATCATAGATTCCCCTCCGACCCGGGGTTGTAGATACTTTATGAGCAGTCCCTAATCTGGTTGCTAGTAAAATAGAGAATTACTTTCAAGATACTGTTAATTACTTTCAAAGCTTTACATGGCTATAGCCACCTATATTTATATCAATGATTTACTAACTTGGATATAATCTTACTTGCACTGATTTATTTGGATCATCTGTAGCAGACGGATAAAATTCATCTTTGGAACACACACATTTTAAGACCAAACCGGGACCAGTTGCAAAAAATGCAACTTAGAGGCCTTCCGGCTGGAATTGAACCAGCGACCCTGCGATGCTAGTGTAGTGCTCTCACCACTGAGCTACGGAAGCCGTTGCCGAGAGCCTAGTCACGAGTTATGTATATATAGTGGTGGTAATGCCGGGATAAGATTCTGGGTATATTACAAGTAATATTTGGCATTTCACTCGATCAAACTCCTGCACTAGCATCGCAGGGTCGCGGATTCAATTCCAGCCGGAAGCTGGCCTTGAAGTTGCATTTTTCGCAACTGGTCCCGGTTTGGTCTTAAAATGTATATTCCTTTTTACTCAAATTTACTCAAATTTTCCTTCACCATAAATCCTTAGAACATGTAATTTAATCGAGAGAAATGCCAAATATTACTTGTAATATACCCAGAATCTTATCCCGGCATTACCACCACTATATATATATATACAGAACTCGTGACTAGGCTCTCTGCAACGGCCTCCGTAGCTCAGTGCACTGCACTAGCATCGCAGGGTCGCGGGTTCAATTCTAGCCGGAAGGCATTGAAGTTGCATTTTTCGCAGCTGGTCGCGGTTTGGTATTAAAATGTATATATTCCAACACTCGAAATTTTCCTTCACCATCAATCCTTAGAACATGTAAAATTCATATTTGTTGTTTTAAGGGACTGTTTACGTGAATCCGGATTGAGTTTCATTCCGAATTGAACTCATACCGGTTCTATTAAAATCCCTTTAGGTGTTTACATGAATCCGGAATGAGACGCAACGCAATCCGGATGGAGTTCATTCCGGTTTGAGTTTCAGCTAGAGACAGGAATTGCGCCGACGGTGAAATACAGAAAATATTGAGTGATGACACGTACCTGTATCAGTGGACAGAAGTTCATGTTGCTTTGTATCAGTGGTAAAAGGCGGCTCAAGTTCTGGTTGAATGGGTTGATGTTGAGGCTGATAAGGTTGAAGCTGATAAGGTTGAGGTTGATAAGGTTGAGGTGGATCATAAGGTTGAGGTGGTTGATAAGATTGAGGTGGATCATAAGATTGAGGCGGATCATAAGGTTGAGGTGGATCATAAGATGGAGGCACATCCTTCTCTTTAGCGATACTACATTTTTTAACGTTTTGTGTCAGTGCTTCTATTTGGGGATCAAAGATGTGGGCATCATTGGAATCGTGTTCATTTTCTTTTCTGTCTGTTTCAACAACGGTTTCTTCAGTTGGAGGATGTAAACCAAGCACCACTCCTTTACTCTCCACAGCACTGGTTGGTGGGAGCAGAAAAAAATAGAAATTTAGCATGGTTTATAATTTAGCAAAGACACCTTTAGCGGTGGCAATGAAATGTAAGTTATTGCTGTACATCCTGTAAAGAGGTCACTAAACCTGCAACCATCTGAGTGCTAGCTATTTATTTGGACATAGTTTGACGCTACTCTGGCTTTAAAAGTTTTTTGAACGTAACTTTGAAAGTTACTGTCCTGGTGACCCAACGTTTCGACAATCCAATCTAGTGTCTTCATCAGGGATGATCGTTGTAAAGTTAGGATCCCTATTTATACCCTCATAGAACCGATAATGACGTTATCTATTAACAAGATGCAAATAAGCTTCTGGTAATAAACCACTGTCATCGTGATTCAATGGGGCGTGGGGCCTATTGATATACCGCAAGCCTCCAGACAACGTCTCTGATGGTACCGCAGATTAGTGGTAATAATTTTGGAATTTTCCCACGCAATCTCATGGTTGGTTACGCACGCGTGCTCCGACAAAGTAGAATTTTCCTTTTTTGAAAAGAAAACAGCTTTTGGTGTTCTTTTAAACGCGTACGAAAGAGATGACAACGATCACCCGTTATGAAGACACTAGATTGGAGTGTCGAAACGTTAGGTGATGGACAGTAACTTTTAAAGTTATGTTCAAAAACTTTTTAAAGCCAGAGTAGCGTCAAACTATATGTCTGATTTATCACCTGGTTGAGTTGGGAAATTATTTGCTAGCTATTTATTTGCCGTTTATCTGATAGCTCACCAGTTTATTTGCTGTGCTTTAGATGAAAAACTTGTTTTAGAAGAGAAGCATTGTACTGATGTTCCAGCACATTTTATTGCTTGGTATTATACAACGAAGATACCCAACTCATTGTAGCAGAAATTCTCCCACCCAAACTTACTTATCTGGAAAAGCATATGGCCCGGCCTCAAAGTGGATAGGCTGGGAGGGCCATATTGTAGCTTGCTTTATTTTTTTCGTACAGCCTTGAAAACTAGCTTAACTATATTATAATAAACCTAATTTATTACCTTAGGACATGGTTGATGCATAATAGCAATTTTTGCCCAGTTTTTTCACATTTTATTTCTCGAAGTTTCGACTGCATCCAGACCCATCCACCATCTTTGTTTATCCAGCGATATGGCTCAGTAACACACTGCCCTTTAGCTAGCACTAGAAATTGATATTACAGTATTATTCAACTTGGTTTTCTCTCTATTTTGTTCGGCTGTAAAGTGTTCATCCAGCGATATGGCTCGGTGACACACTGCCCTTTAGCTAGCACTAGAAATTAATATTGCAGTATTTATTTTGTTTGGCTGTGAAGTTGCTGCACGTCCGCTGCAAATAACTGCCTATACAAATAATAGTCTGAGCATGCTGTTGCACACACGGTAGATGCAAATGTTGTTTTGCTGGAAATAATATTCTGCTCTCACACACAGTAACCTTAATATCTCTGAAAATAATGTTTCTTATACAAATTGACATGGAATTTAAAAAATTGTCATTTGGTACTTTCCCTTCAGCGTTTAAAAATGTTCATAAAATTCTTAATGTGATACATGTAATAAACTTGCTTATTCTTTTAACGACACAAACAATTTGTGACAAACAAGTTTAAATATAAGAGCTATAGAGAAAGAAAATGGAGAAGTATTTACTATAGTCAGAGTGTAAGTTTACACTTGACATTTAAACAAAACATGTATGTGTCTTTATTGATACAAAAAACTGGGGCGAAAAGTGGAACAATTAGTCTATAAGTTATGACATGTGTCATCTCTTTCCGTTTCTACCAAGGCCATATCTTACAGTTCATTTTAAGAACAGTCAATTGTTCTAGGTGGTCACTGGTCAGTCTTGCTCTATTAGGAGAGTCAATAAGGCCAGCACTAATTTTGTTTACAACTGATAGTTTCACACAACATTATCTGGTGAATATACGGTACAAATTTTACCGGATACTGGTAGTAATCTATATATTTATACATCGTATGGATATGTAATAATTTGTAATATTATGTTTACATACACAATGAGTGCATCTTCTGTATGTGGAAGATATCTTGAGGATGGTAGAAGGGATAAACACCTCTTCCAACAATATCTTTGGCTTCTGTGTCCATGTAACGATGTATTCTTAAAAATTGGTAAATTGATTAATTTGATATTTTTAATTACGGTAATACTTAGGTTTTTATATATTTATTTTAATTTGCCAAAATGTAATAATAACAGATGGCTAGGCAAGTCACACAAGTTCCCGCAACCAGCTTTCAACAATTACTGTGCAGTGGTCCATAAAGATAACTTATGAACTAAATGATACACATACTGTAGCTACAGTATACAGATAGAGCTAGATGCAATATGAAAAGGATGAAAACCGACATGTAATATTCACTTGAAATGTTATTGTAAACAGTTTCTGCAATTAGCTAAAACTACATTAGCTAAATATACTTAATATATATATATATATAATTATATATAATTATATTATATATATTATATATATTATATATTATTATTATATTATATTATATTATTATTATTATTATATTATTATTATATTATTATATTATTATTATATTATTATTATATTATATTATATATTATTATTATTATTATTAAAAAAAAAAATAAATAAATAAATAAAAAAAAAAATTAAAAAAAAAATAAATAAATAAATAAATATAAATAAATAAAATAAATAAATTATTACTATTATTACTATTAAAATAAAAATTTTTAAAAATTATATTATTATATTATTATTATATATTATTATTATTATTATTATTATTATTATATTATATTATATTATATTATATTATATTATTATTATATATATTATATATTATATTATATTATATTATATTATATATATTATATATATAATTATATTATATAAAATCAGCTAAATATACATTTACAGTTGAAAAAGAAAATTTTAATGAAAAATTACCTTCCTTCACAAAACAGAAGTTTCAGATCTGGAGAAAGGCGACTTATGAAAGTAGATTGTTGTACAGGTAGATCACCTACATCTGGTGACCACACTGGTTGAACAAGGCCAGAAAAATCACCAGTACTTCCAATGTTCCCAGTAAAGCGTAGCACCTAGAGAAAGACACAAAAAGTATCGATCACCACACACACACACCTTTGGTGGAAATAGTCTTTACTCTTTTTGTCAAGCAAATAGAGATTCATCTTGATAAACTGTATTAAACTTTATAAATTTGATGTCCTTAATAGCTGAGTCTTGTTCGACTCCTAAGAGCCACCAGTGCAAGCCTTATATGACCAGCACAAATAAATTTGTACCGCCGGACACACAAAAAATTGTACCGGTCAACGTACAACTTAGCGTAACGTCTCCAAACTTAGCGTAATGTCTCACAACTTAGCACAATGTCTCACAACTTAGCGTAATGTCTCACAACTTAGCGTAATGTCTCACAACTTAGCACAATGTCTCACAACTTAGCGCAATGTCTCACAACTTAGCGCAATGTCTCACAACTTAGCGTAATGTCTCACAACTTAGCGTAATGTCTCACAACTTAGCGTAATGTCTCACAACTTAGCGTAACGTCTCCAAACTTAGCGTAATGTCTCACAACTTAGCGTAATGTCTCACAAGTTAGCACAATGTCTCACAACTTAGCGCAATGTCTCACAACTTAGCGTAATGTCTCACAACTTAGCGTAATGTCTCACAACTTAACGTAATGTCTCACAACTTAGCGTAATGTCTCACAACTTAGCGTAATGTCTCACAACTTAGCGTAACGTCTCCAAACTTAGCGTAATGTCTCACAACTTAGCGTAATGTCTCACAAGTTAGCACAATGTCTCACAACTTAGCGTAATGTCTCACAACTTAGCGCAATGTCTCACAACTTAGCGTAATGTCTCACAACTTAGCGCAATGTCTCACAACTTAGCGTAATGTCTCACAAGTTAGCACAATGTCTCACAACTTAGCGTAATGTCTCACAACTTAGCGCAATGTCTCACAACTTAGCGTACTGTCTCACAACTTAGCGTAATGTCTCACAACTTAGCGTAATGTCTCACAACTTAGCGTAATGTCTCACAACTTAGCGTAATGTCTCACAACTTAGCGTAATGTCTCACAACTTGGCGCAATGTCTCACAACTTAGCGTAATGTCTCACAACTTAGCGTAATGTCTCACAACTTAGCGTAATGTCTCACAACTTAGCGTAATGTCTCACAACTTAGCGTAATGTCTCACAACTTGGCGCAATGTCTCACAACTTAGTGTAATGTCTCACAACTTAGCGTAATGACTCACAACTTAGCGTAATGACTCACAACTTAGCGTAATGTCTCACAACTTAGTGTAATGTCTCACAACTTAGCGTAATGTCTCACAACTTAGTGTAATGTCTCACAACTTAGCGCAATGTCTCACAACTTAGTGTAATGTCTCACAACTTAGCGTGATGTCTCACAACATAGCGGAATGTCTCACAACTTAGCGGAATGTCTCACAACTTAGCGTGATGTCTCACAACTTAGCGTAAACTGGTCTCACAACTTAGCGTAATGTCTCACAACTTTAATTATAAGCACAATGTCTCACAACTTAACGCAATGTCTCACAACTTAGCGCAATTTCTCCAAACTTAGCCGCGTAATGTCTTAAAACGTAGCGTAATGTCGCTCTACCTTGAAGTTTGAGCTTCTAAAATTGTTTCTTCTCATAAAGTTACATTGAACTCTGACTGAAAACTGAACTTTCTCGTCTTCTCCACGCCTTCCAAATGTAGTATTAAAATACGGAACAAATAGCTCTGTAAAATGAAAGTTATTGTAGCTTAAGTTACATGAACTTTCCACATCATCTCATGTTCCTTTGAATTGTTATGTTAGATTTTTATTGTACATATTGTCATATTTTTCAATAATTCAATAAACAGTCAATAATGTAAGATACAAGTAATCATTGGATTTGTCTCAAAAAAGGATTTGCTTCAAAAGCATTTGCAACACAGAAAACTGAAGTTGTAAAGGTTAACCATTACTACAATAATCAGATTATAGTTTACAGTGGCGTACCGTGACCATTTTGGATGGGGGGTATATCGTCTTAGTTTTACCGACGAATTACACATGGGCGCAGATTTTCTTCCATTGCATTGTACGTACCGGTAACAGTTACCTTGTATCCAGAATCTTCACTCGGCGCTCCTTCGGAGAAAAGTACCTGGGTACTATGGTAACAATATTACATTTCATATAAATCGAATTTTATACAACCGACAAAGTTTAAACAGTCGATGAAGTCAATTTTACCAACGATCTAATATGACGAACAGTTTACCGACAGCCTTAACTATTACAAGGTTTTCCCAACTTCCGGTCTGACCAATCGGTTTTACCGACGACGCCAGGCTTTATCGACCGACTCCACGTTTTACCGACCAATTCAGTGAAAAGTAGGGGGTGTGACACCCCGACACCCCCACGGTATGTCCCTGATAGTTTATCACCAACCTGACCCTGAGACATCACATATTTCATCACCATCCTCTACACTTGGTTGTTTTATGTTTGGGTTGTCAAGAGATGGTAATGGTCCCCTCAGTTTGCTTGCAACGAGATCCCAATCTTTTTCCAATACAAAGTTGTAGATGCTTTTCCCAAGCAGTTCACGCTAAATTGGTTTAAAATGTTGTATAATCCTAAGTAACCTTTTGAAATTTGCAATATGTGATACTAGATTTTAGTTTAGGATACAGCTTAATTGGTATCATAATTTTAGTAACCCTAATAAATACCTAACCATGTGGGATAAACTTAGCTTGAATGTAGCTAAAACTGAATTTATGTTGATTGGTTCAAAACCAATGATAAAAAGTACTTCAAATTCTCACCCAAATGTTTTCATTGAAAATAAACAAATTAAACAAGTTTATGAATGCAAAACTCTTGGAGTAACAATTGACCAGCATTTATCTTGGAAGAGTAATACTGAAAATATTTGGAAAAAAATAACAGCAGGAATCTCTGCTCTCCGTCATGTCAAACCTTTTGTTGATAAGGATACACTTATTTCCATATATAATGCTATTGTTCGCCCATACTTCGATTATTGTTGTGAAGTGTGGGATGTGTTTGGTGAAACACAATCAAAACGACTTCAAAAACTACAAAATAGAGCTGCTCGGATTATCGCGAATATGAGCAATGATATAGATCATTCTGTTGCTTTACATGCCTTGGGCTGGGAGCCACTTAAGATGGTGAGAAAAAGGGCAAAAGCAAAAATGATGTATAAAATTTTAAATAAAATGGGTCCTGAGTCGCTCACAAATCTTTTTACTTATAAAAGTGAGATGACAAACTATAACCTTCGGGACATTTCAAGTAGTCTTTGTTTACCAAAACCGCGTACTAATAATATGAAAAATAGTTTCATGTACGACGGTGCTCACCTATGGAACTCTATTCCAAACGAAATTAGGGAGAACAAATCCCTTTCATGTTTTCAAAAGAAAATTGCTACTCACATTTTTTAGTAACAACATATAAAACCAAAAAATCCCTGTAAATAGATTACTTACTCATAATTATGTTACTTATTTGACATTATATATCATATTTTGTAAATATAGCTTTAAATATTATACTTCTGTACTTCTTTTTTACACCCCTTGTGGAAATCAGCTTCGGTTGACAGGGTTAGCGTGGTTAAATAAAGTTTTATCATCATACTATATTTCAAGGGGGATCAGGGGCGGCGTGGCTCAAAAATAGGGCCCGGGAAACTATTTGATAGGGGCCCACTGCTCACAGCGGGAGAGCAGGGTGTGTCATTGTTTGGGGCCTGCTTGGGGCACACCATCACCAGATTTTCGGGAGCCCACCTAGAAATCTCCCGGTGGGCCACGCCGCTCCTGAGGGGGGTATCCCACTTGGATACTGCTGAAAATTTCAATCCCTGAATGTGTAACTGAGTACCTGAGGATATCCTAGATAAATGAGGACTTTTTCATTCACAAAAGTTATCCTTCCTGTCTTGGAGAGAATTATAACAAAGCCATCGAGTGCCTATATAGGGAGAAATAAATAAAGAGAAATATATTTAGTACCATCTCAGCCAGGGATGTCCTGTTATAGAGTCTAGACCACAATTTAAGTGAGCTAGATTTCCATTTTAATAACAGACTATAAGAATTTGATGAACGTAAAATGTTAGGTCTGTGTAGCAGTATCTAGCAGGATCTTATAACTTTGGTTTTTGGTTTGGGGGTATAGGTAATGAGAACCACAATGGTGTCCTGGATATGTAAACTTAGGAGACTTTTTATGTGGATGGGAATTAGAATAATAAGTGCATTTAGCACCTCTGGCTATATAGAGAGATATAATCACCATTTAGCCTCTAACTTATCAATCATCCTTCATGAGTAACTAGAACTTGGTACGCATTACCGGCCTTTTTAAGATTCAAAACACTCAAGTTTAGTTCATTTAACAAAACCCTACTTGAATACAACTATGACACTCTTTATTCCAATCTATAACCAGGACGACCCACATACGTGGAAATCTATTTGCCTAAAATGTAACTCGAGAAATCCCTCAACATGAGAAATCCCTCAATTCATGTTGTTGCTGATTTTTGCTACAGACTTTTCTTTTCACCTTAGTTAATGTGCTTATTTATGTAAATATAACCTCAATTTTTATTATTTTTTATTTTTTTAAATGTTACATGGAGCCACAGTAATTGGCATAAGCTGTAGTGGTATTGGATAAATAATGTGTTTTTTAATTTCAATTTGTATTTCTACACTGCCTACACACAGCACTTTTATACCATATTTTATTAGTTTTAAAATGATACCTCCAAAGATAAATGTTCAATTCCTTTCTCTGATGTCTCTCCATTGTCTAGGATATAAAGAACAGGTATTGTTGAATGATTGGGTGTATTAAATTTTTAATATTCAACATCGATAAGGCCCTGCTTACATGGAGGTAGTAGAAGGGTTACCAGAGTCCATTGCCTTTCTGGGTTTCGTTTACATGTGTCCTAGGGTGATCGACCTGGCGGCAAGGCTATCTATTTGTTTACTTTACCCATGTAAACGCATCAGGTAGGGTCAGCCTCCCAGACGGGTCATATTTCAGTGAAAAAGCGCACAATAAAAGCGCTCGTTCGGTGTATTTCAGATTCAAGTAAAACTCCATTATACAGGTTGAGCCACCACTCGAGGGTAACCTACTAGGAGGGTAACCCTACACCATGTAAACAGGGCTTAAAACAGTAGAACTTTTTACATTGCTGCAACTTCCCCTTACCTATGCATCTCGTGTTATTTTGACTACCATCCAAGACATGTTTTAGTCCAATGAAGCTTGTCGCATACCGAATCACAGTGCATTTGTCTGGAGTGCTTGATACAATCCAAGGAATCATTGGGATCAGCTCATCAAACTGATCATTTTCATTTTTGCGTCGAATTTGTGCTGCATTGCGAGATTTCTGTTTTTGAGCATCATTTCTGATTCTATAATCATAGAAAAACAAGAAGAGGTGTTAGAAATATTGGTACACTGCTCATCCCATGGGGATAGATATCACATATCTGGCAAACTACCTACATTCAGGTTTTAAAAGGTGAGGCTAATTGAAATTAGTAACCAACCAAAACAAAGCAAAGGGAAAGACTTTTTCAGTTATACAGTTCTGCAAGCTTAATGTTTAATGTTTATTTAAAACTACAAATAGCTAGAACAGCTTTATCACTTAGACCCGACACTGTTACAATTTCAGCTCAACTATAGAAAAGTAAATACAAAATTACTATTCATAACATATAACAAACTAACAATTAAGGCTCCTAATGCCACCTTTACAAAGGGTCAGGGTGGGCGGGTACTAGGTTAAGCAATGCAGAAGCAACAACAAAATGTGCTCTACTTTTAGCCTCCTCCGCAGGGGATAAAATGCCCCCAGCAGTGTGTGAGAAAACATTTTCTGATTCTTTCATTCCTCAGCCAACAGAAAATAACACTCCACATGATTTACAGTAGCTAAATACAGTGGTTTAGATTATTTATGTTCTTTGTAAAGGTAAAGGGGTCATGCTAATCATCCTACGAACTACACGACGGACGCAGCTCAACGCGGCCGAGTCGAAGGTTTAGTTATTAAGGTTTATTATTGTTTTATTATTGTTTAGTTTTATTATTGTTTAGTTATTAAGGTTTATTATTGTGTTGATCATTTTTTATGTTTTTCGGATTGGATGAGGCCTAATGTTCTGTGGATAGTCTTTTAGATTAATTTATTATTGCTTTCTATTTACTATGAATATTGTGAATATGTCCTAGTTAGTTATATTTATTCTTGAATACTTGAACATGACCACATCAGCTACTTAAACATATTATGTAAAGATAAATGTTTTTGTATTGTATTGTATTGCATATACACCAACACTTAAAACACTTTTGGGTATGCAGAGTCTCTGTACTATAGACTGGTATACAATATTAACAGGATTACATAACATATAGCTCAAGGTGCTGGGAAAAGTACTGTATTTTGTTATAGGTAATATTTGGCATTTCACTCGATCAAACTACATGTTGAAAGGATTTATGGTGAAGGAAAATTTTGAGTGATGGAATACATACATTTTAAGACCAAACCGGGACCAGTTGAAAAAAAATGCAACTTCAAGGCCTTCCCGCTGGAATTGAACCCGCGACCCAGCTACGGAAGCCGACGTTGCGGAGAGCCTAGTCACGAGTTCTGTATATATGGTGGTCGTAATGCCGGGATAAGATTCTGGGTATATTATAGGTAATATTTGGCAATTCACTCGATCAAACTACATGTTGGAAGTATTTATGGTGAAGGAAAATTTCGAGTGATGGAATACATACATTTTAAGACCAAACCGGGACTAGTTGCGAAAAATGCAACTTCAAGGCTTTCCGGCTGGAATTGAACCCGCGACCCTGCGATGCTAGTGCAGTGCTCTGACCAATGAGCTACGGAAGCCGTTGCCGAGAGCCTAGTGTTGTTTATACACATTCCCGGAACTGACGCAGACATGCGACCACTGTGTCAGAGCAGACCCCTATACTACCTTGAAAACCATTCTGAATGTTGTTGTTGTTGTGTTATAATCCATATCCATTCATCGAGTCGTGGTAATATTTTCTTTAAGCAAACCATCATATGTTAATTATGTAATTTAATGAAACTGTATTCTACGAATTAAATCCCCGACGTTCACTGAATTCATATAATATTTCATAATCGCTTTGAAAATATTAGGCTTGATAGGGTCGACGTATCCCCCACTAATTGGCCGGTAACTTCCACATAACATTGAATTGCAACAGTATTGCGTAGTGCTTTTAATATATATATTGCCGTTTGTTCGTGCTTATTCAGTGTATTTTATAATTTAATCTGCGGTTGTTATTCATGTCGGAAAAGAGTTGTCGGAAAAGGCCTATTATCCCAGGAAGATAGTTTCGTTTTACAAGGTAGACATATTACTATTTAATGTGCCAGTGACTGGCTCTAGCCGCCAAGCCATAGGGCAGTAAAATGTTTACGACTATTCAAATTAATGGACTTACCCAGGTTTCGTCTTGCCCATCTTTGGATAATTGTGTTGTACTGTGTACTGTCGAAGAATTTTTGAACGACGACTTTTTTCAATTCGTTTCTATCCCCAACGTACCTGGCTTACTGTATACTCTCCTGTATAAAATATAAACACTTCGTTTCGCATTAGCCTGTAAAGAACGTCTGCGACCCATGCGGCTTAAAAGATGTTCATGACGTCAGACGACGATCCCACTTATCAGCGCGCCCTAGCTCACGTACGCCATCGAACGGCCGCGCGAATTATGTTTATTTTTTTTAGGACATTCTGTCCAGAACGCGACTTACTTCATCTCCTGATGCGATGGGGGAGTTGGTAGTTCTAAACCTTGAAAATCGAAAGCTAGGCCTACGGTCAGAGAACGAATGTACCAGATCAAAATGTTCGAGATACTGAATACTAGCTCCCGGTACACCGGGATGTCCCGGTTGCCCGAGACGTTTTCATCCCGTGTTTATATGATCTCGGTACACCGGGATGTCCCGGGTGACACGGGATGCGTGAAAATGTTGATAATAACTTCTCAATGAAACAAAAACTATAATTTTATTCGCATGAAAGCATCCCAACGAATGTTTTTTTTCATTTTGCCACTTTTTGGATATTTTACCACTTTTTTGGATATTTGGTCAGACGACGTTTTAAATTTCAATTTAAAATTTCGGTTGCTTCAACCGGGATCCCGGTCAAGCAGGATGTCCCGGTCTCCATATAAACGCAACTGCGAAAATAACAGTAAATTATATACAAGCCGAGATCCCGGTATACCGAGAGGGCCGCGTAGGGTCTGGGAACGAGAATGATGCAGCCTGTATTATCACAACTTGTAACAGCCTTTTACGGTCCGACATCCGATGGCTATATTGGACATTATGGTATCCTGACACACCATTATGACACTGGACACCCTGTTTCTCATGATCACCATTTTGTCTTCCTCCTCTTCCACCTCTGTCTCTGAACTTCATGTCCGAGAAAGCCTTCTTATACGTAAACTCAACCCTTCCCGTAATTCTAACATGGGCACTTTTTCGAGTGTTAGAATATATACATTATAAGACCAAACGGGGACCAGTTGCGAAAAATCCTCGTGTTCTTTCATAATATTGCTATCTAAAAAGCGAACAAGCATCTATTTGGCGAGTTCTTTGAAAAAAAACAAATTTAAACAAACCCGAAACAATCAAGAGGCAGATTTGGAGCAAGTCTATGAAATAGTGTGTAAGTTGTCTAACGTTTCGAGCGGCCCTTCGTCAGAGAGTGAAACGTAAAGTGAAATAATAACTGTATGATTATTTCACTTTATGTTACACTCTCTGACGAAGGGCCTTCGCTCGAAACGTTAGACAACTTACACGCTATTTCGGCAGTACACCAACCTTTTTATACATTTTGATTTGTATTTCTACACTGCCTACGCAGCACAACACGTTTTATCACCTATTGAAAAGCATGTATGACTAGTAAGTGACTTTACGCGAATTAACTATGTTCTATGGCAAATGCAGAAATGCTTAACTATATTTATGGTCATATTACGGTGGTCCATATATGCAATGCGCATATAATAGTTTCGGTCGACAAATATATTTTGTCGGTCGACAAATATATATTTTGTCAGTCAATATATTTTGACCTCGCAGCATACCGCGTTGTTGTTGCGATTGATATTTCGAAATCCCACGAATAACGTCGTTTGCCTTTTGGAAAGTATGTATATATACGTTGTGACCGTCGATCACAAAATCGAATTTACTGTTCCAGGATTGACAGTTTGCCATGTATAATTTCTTCTGCATGAACGCTCTTCTGGCTGTAGTGTATACCAAATACTAAATATTTACATATTTTGAATTTCACGATCAATTAACATGTCACGACCACGAGGAATTTCACTCTGCTTACCCAGCATTCTATGAGAGTTGGGATGGTAACGACCCTTCAATGGTAACGACCGTTTACGAAAGGGAAAATTGCGTCGCCGACCATCGCCGTCGACTCCGATGATGCGTTCACATTAAAGTCGGGAACATCGAGTATGTATCTGATTTTGCCGTTAAAATGTTAAATTTAGAACCGAAACTTCGTCAAAATGGCTGCTTTGAATTCTCGATAGCACTTTTGAGAAAGAAACGAGTCGGTGTTGCGATAGTCGACGACGATCGCAGGAAACAAACCTTTTTTGTTTTCTGCGAGGATATCGCCGATGAGGCGTTTTTTGTTTGTTTACATAAGCGCGCACGCGTTTGACGTGTACTAAATGACTTTGCATTGCCTATCCCCCTCCCCTCGGGAACTGTAGAACGTGATCACCCATTTACGTCAATGATAGAGCTCAAACACCATGGTCATCCTCAGTTTAAATTAATTACCAATAATCGCCAATTGTCAAATGATCCAGGGCTTTAGGATCCCGAATTACCTCTAAGACTGAGATTACCGTATTTCCTCTTGTATGAAAAGGAGAGGCGTTTAATAGAGGGAGAGTTCATTTTCTCTGTGTTCTAACATTATTTCACTGTCCTCAAAAAATGAGTCGTCCTCACACTCATCTCTAAATAAATAAAGACTGGATCGAGCAACTATTGTTTAGAAAATTAGCACGTGGCGGCCATCTTGTTGGGACCACGTTATATAGTTTTACTGTAGGCGACAGAGACTATCTGTCTCTGATCTTTTAAGATGTTAAAATGAATCAGTTGTCGAAGGTTTTCCTATAATATGGAACACAAACTACGGCTCCATTACAGTAACTATGGCTATGGTCTATGAAGCCGGAATATAGCGCGTGGTGGCCATATATATTGGAGTGACCACCAGTGCTCTCACTTTTAAGGAAATTTCCTTAAACTGAGGAAATTTTGACCTTTTTAATAGTTTTTAAGGAATTTTTTAAGGAAATAAACTTTTTAAGGAATTATTTATTTCTCAGGACATTTCTCAGGATATAAGACAAAATTCTTTGGAATAATATAATAAAACTGAAAACACAACAAAAAAGTAGTAGTTTCATTCTGGCTGATCATCAGAGTCGATCATCAGACACTCAGCCTCATTGTCAGTTACATTATTTTTCAGTGAAAATTAAAAAAAAATTAAACATTTAGGCGCCTTAAAGAACGAAGATGGCGGAATGTATCTGTGAACTCGAATATTTAATTTAATAATTTAGTTAATATAATAATTTAGTAACTAAATTATTATTTTAGTCTGCCCGAATGATGCAGCCTGCAGGATCCCAGAAAAAACTAACGCCATTTTGCGCCCGCGCATAAACACTACTATTCAGTGGTCATCCTTGCATAAACCTCAGAAATGAGTTCAACCACTTAGTTAAGACTGAATAAAGGTGTAAAGTTAATGCTAACTTTTGTTAAAGTTAACTACTTTTTTATACAACCGGGTCAGGGCGTTAATGAATTGAATTGCCGCTCTGAGTGGCCTGCAACTGTGCTTGTTGTACATGATCTTTCAGTTTGCTATCAGTTCGGCGTGTTGTGTTAACTTGATTACTGGAGGTGATCACACGAGCATGAGGGACAGTTTCTCGAGTTCTGCAGCACAGAACGAGACGTTTGGCCGCTTGACGAAATGTCGGGTTACTCAAGGTATACACAAACGGGTTTACAGCAATGTTGCCCACCGTTGGGATACCAATCTTAAAAAACAATCTAGCATCGACGTATTTGCGGTCGTACAACACAAAAGCGAAGTACACCAGTTCTGGTATTGACGCAATGGCGAACAAGAAGGTGATGAAGATCAACAGCCTGATAGTTTTCGCAGATCTTTTGTTTGCTATCGCTGAGCTATTTGTGTTTTCGTTGACGGGCGATCGCTTGGCTTTTATAAAATGCATCACGACTTTGCTGTAAAGGAAAGTTATAACAACCAAAGGAAATACTAGCGTGGTGAACAGCGCTAACCAACCTAGCGCTATCTTCCACGTTGGCCATTCACTTTCATCGCCACTTAAAAAGCAATACATGCGCGTAGTTTCATCTATATGAGTTTCACGTGCAACTACGGCAGCTGCGACGAAACTGCAGAGCCACACGAAGACGACGATGAATTTGAGACGCTCGCTAGTCATATTATTTCGATGGACTAAAGGTTTGACTATCCCAAAGTACCTCTCCACAGCGATTGCGGTGAGTGTATACACAGATACTACAATATTACAGTAGATGATTCCAGTGAATACTTTACAGAAGATTTCGGACTGACTGCCAGATCCAATATACGCCAACCCGAATATGGTGATAAAGCCCGAGATAAAATCGGCCACGGCTAGATTCAACAGCAGAAAGTTGTACAGTGTATGGAATGCTACGTTTCGTACAATGATGATGATCGTGATGCCATTTCCCAAAAGACTTGTTAATGCTATGACACCATAGACGCCATGAATGACGAAGTCACCACTTTGAATATTCCACTGCGGACTAGGAGGGGTCGTGGTTGTCCTGTTAAATTGAGTTGTATTCATTTTGTTCTAACTCTTGGCTTCGCTGACACTGCGTTTTCAAGGCTCGCTTTCGCGTTTTCACGGCTCGCTTTCGTTTGTATATACTTGCTTCTTGTGATCGCTATCCCAACCGTCTTCATCAACTTTTTTTGACGTTTATGTATTTATATATATATATATATAAGTCGGATGCACCTGTTTCCAACGACTCTAATTTGGTCTCGGAGTTTCCATTTGATGTCCTCTCAAACAATCGGTACTTGTCAGTTCTGTCTTTGTGAGGATCCAAAGCACACGAGATAACATACGGACTGCGTTAACGTTTGGAAATCAGACAATGACAATTAAAACATTCATCTTTTTAACAACGCCGCATTGCATGTAGATGCTTGTTTAATTTGACAGTCTCTCGTTAAAATTAAAATGTTTATCTTTTGCAATGAGTTACTAGATTGCAGAATTTATTAATGCTCTTGTAAGCAGCTGTGTCATGTGTCTGCTGTCGTTATAAACGAGCTTACTCTAATTTTGACTGATGTTTTACATCGCATGACAGATATATTGATTTTGTTTGGAGCCACAGGTCATAAAAACAGTAACGTGGCAATATTAATTTTGTATTTCGGAGCGAAGACATCTCGACGGCGATGACTTTTGGACAAAGGCGTTTCTGTTATCGGCCCCTCTCTCTCTCCACTTATTAAAGATTTTAGTGGATGTTTCACATCGGAAACTAAAATCTTTAATTGTCCTTGGTAAAAGTGACGAGAGTCGACGGGAAATAATGATTATTAATAAAAACTACTAGTAATCTAATGCTAATGCTGTACTTTGATTGGTTACGCTACTCCGCGCTCTATATATCCGTCGATAGATATCGGGTACCACCGCGCAGCCAGCCATATATGTCACGATGATCTTGATTGAGGGCAATGGCCCTAGAATCTATCTATCTCTATATATGCCGACTGTTAGGTCGCCTTGCTGCTTCCACATGCTCCTTCCAGATGTTACGATCCATCATTAGAGTTTTAAGTTCTGCTGTGCTCTCAACTCCAGAACACTCCAGTGTCTTCAAGTAGGTTGATGTTGTATGAATTTGCTGGCCTTCCCCTGCTTCACTTTGCCTTCAGTAAGTAGCCATGGAACCTCCTCCTTGTGTCTGATGCAGTCGTGCACCGCTAGTATCAGTCGCCTTCGTGCTATACCTTATCCGACACTCTCTGAAGATCCTGATACAACTGTGTATTTTGAGTGCCATTCGTAAATCGTAACATGCGGGTATATAGCAGCCATCGAGTTGTGTTTTTATTTTCTTCGTTAGTGTCCACCGTAAAGGAGGACCGATTCAACTGTGGCAAGAAAAGAGACGCGGACTTTGATTTCTCTGGTGAGTTTGGAGCATGACCATATTATCTTCAACCAGTGGCATGCACTCCATGCGAGAGCTTTTCTCACTAAAAAGTCTTTCTCCGAACTGCATGAGACCATGCTCCTAGATACTTGAAGTTGTCGACAACTTTTATTGGAGTTTCATCTTTCGACTTCAGCTCAATCGCTAGAAAGTGTACTTGAACAACTACAATCATGGAAATGATATACGTATAGACTTCTATACGTATGGACTTTAAGCATGTCCTTTTAGCATTGTTGGAGGCCAGTTGTTCAAGATTTAAATATTCACTGCCAAAATAGTTTGAAATAGCCCCCCTTCCCCCCAAACACAATGTTGATCATAACATAAACCTCTGGATGTGATTTCATGCACACATCAACATTATGTATAGGGGGGGGGGAGGGGTGAACATTCGGGAAATTATTAGATATAGTCTCAATCTCGTACCCAGACCCAAGCATCCCCGGCCGCGCGGGAAACATTTCCCGCGCGGCCGGGGATGCTTGGGTCTGGGTACGAGATTGATATTTTATTTTATTTTATTAAGCTTTGCCTTACATGATTACAATAATATGTCAATACATTCATACAAATACAAGGCAGGAAAACCGCAACAGCTGAAGGCCAATTACTGCGGATCCATTATTACTATATTTTGAATGAGGTACAAAAAACTGAACAGGAAAAAGAAATGATTAGAATGAAAAGAAGACAGAAACAAGCAAACAAACAAACAGACAGACAAACAGACAGACAGACAGACAGACAGAGACAGACAGACAGTCTACGAATTAATTTCCATGATTGTAGTTTTCAGTCTTTCCGCGGAAACCTAATTATCAGTTGAAGTATACTTTCTAAGCGATCACCTTTGATTGAAGGGTTCGATCATGAAATTACAACTGCGCAACTCGGACTTTGTCGGAAATCGTCGTCAAATACTCGCGCCCTTATTGACGCATCGCGAACCTATTTTTCGAAATAATTTTCAAGAAATAACGAACATAAATTAGTTTTTACTAAAATTTCTATGAAGTGATGGTTACACTTCATAGAAATTTCGGTCATGATCTTTATATTCTGTGTGCGATTTAATTTCGTTCGTGAGGAATCATCAATAGTAAGCGACATTTTTGACGCGACATTTTTGACGTGACATTTTTAACGTGACATTTTTGACGCGACATTTTTAACGAACGCCTCAGAGCAACAATACATATAGTTTACGGTTAAAGGATTAGTGGTATAAAAAACAGATGGAAACCATGTCTAGTATATACCCACTTTAGCACTGTCTCATTACTTGTAGAAATTGGACTGTCTCAAAAAGCCCGTCAGGTTTTGAATTCAGCACTTATATCATCATGTATAAATGATATAACATCTCTATAACTTCCCAGAGATGGAGCAATTAGAATAGAATGCCCGTCCACTTTTGAAACCGAATTTAAAGGCAGAAATACAAACCAGGTTGCTTTAAAATCTCTTTAAATATAATGTCGAAGGTTTATATTGTGTGTACTTGTTGATAGTTATCAAATTAAATGGGGTTTTAAAATAGAACGAAGCTGACGAACTTTCCGTAATTTGACCCTTTTACTAACTGTCAACAGATACAAACAAACAGATACTGTGGCTTCTTTTTCCCGAGTCAAATAGCTTTCAAGGCTGTTTTGGCCATTTTTGGCCGATAAATTAACAAGAGCATGGCACAGCCTTGGAAACGATTTGACTCGGGAAAAAGAAGCCACAGAGTTGTATGCTGAGGAGGCTACATGTAACTTCTGAAATAAAATCCTTTGAGATTTTGGAAATTCTGTACTGCCGCGCATCACCCTGGCCAGTTTTACATAGGCGTAGACTGGTACCCAGGATCTTTGTATCGTTCCCCGGTTCCGGTCATTGCACAAAATGATCATAGGAGCGTAACCTATGAGATTTACATAAACCTCAATACAAAATGAAAATCAGGCTTTGAAAGTCTTCAGTGAAGCGGTTAAGCTACAGCCGACTCGAGACACATCTATCCACTGAAACTGTGTTCTTGTTGATGAACGAGGCCATCAATTGGTTGCTCACTTTATCATAAATATTGGAATTGTCTAGTGTGACGTCGTTGAAATATATATTCATATTGCTGCCGTTGTTATCCTATTATACTTCATCAGGATGTCTACTAATAAACATCAAACATATTTGATCACATTTTCCTATGGCGTGTTCCTGATAATGTGCGTATTCATTGGATTTAGCGAATCAGCCAGCAATTACTCTGCCGGCGAACCAACAAGTAAGTCGATAACTAATACATTCTTATATACGATTATGGTCAAACTTAGCATAGTTCTCTGATCTCCTGTTAACCAGGTGTTGTTCTAAAGCTTCTTGAATGTAAGATTGTGTAGTAAGGCGTAACTCCTTGAATGTTTGCACCGTCCATTTAATTGCCTAATACCATAGAATACCTCACTGTTTTCTTCATCTGTTGTTAATGGACAGTATCATGTTCTTCATCTACAGGTTTTCAATGTTTATCGAAATATCTTTGACTGTTGTTCGTTATGTATTATTTATTACGCATGTTTTGCCACGCGTCAATTCCAAGATATTATTTGGCTCTATCAAGAATATATTTCGATGGCAGCATGCTTGAAGATATTTGATCTCGTGAGTCGCGACGATTACGATATCATATCACGAGGGATATGGCATATTTTGTCTGTACTTGTAGTATATTATATATGAATATTATTCACCATAGTTAATACTAATTAACTTGTTGTAAACACTCTTGGGTTAAAACTTTAGACTGCTCCAGCAATGGAATAAATTGGAAATAAACGTATAGCGAGAAATACATAGCTGCTTGCATGGGAGAATGCCCCGCCGAAACACATCGTCATCGCCTATTCGACTCCCGATCTATTGAGTAATCTCTCCTCATAATCATTAGCAGGTATAGTATAACACCTCCATTCCTTCAACCCGCAACATATACACTTCACATGGTGTTTTCACACCGTCTTTCCTCAGGATCTCACTCCAACACTACAAAATGTTAGCGAGTGAAATTTCGCGAGTTAAACGCTTGGTGAAACTATCAGGAAGACAGCTAATTGTTCCCTGTGGCGAACGTAGAATTAACTAAGCTATTTTAGGATCAAGAACTCATGCATGGACATTCTCTAGATGATCGAGGAATAGATACGATAAAAAACGAGACTCTTACTGACGCTTTCATGGGAGACCTATAAATAACAAGAAAGCCGAACACAGATGCCGTGAATCGATGAAGGGAGCATTTTGGGAAGAGGCGGACCAAAATCTACGCTAAGCCTATGTAGATTTGGCACCGTTTCACGCTCCGTGTCATTGTATTAACAAATGGTTGAAAAGATACGAGGAATGCTTGCGGTGTTTAATTAGTCGCATAAATCATACCAAAGTCATAAAGAGTATTAAAACTGAATGAATCGAATTTTGCACTATACTAGGTTATCTTTTCACAAGTTTACATAAATTGAAAGCTACCAAGTCGATTCAATGGCAAAAGATTACGAAAATTGCATGTTAAATTGTTATTAATTGCTTTTGAAAGCTGTGATCTACACGTCTCTGACCAAACTATCCAGCAAGTCACAAGATTGGAGAACTTTTACGTAAACGTACGTAGATGTGAAATTCCATCAGAGTATACCATTTAGAGGTTCAGTGAACTTATTAGGGACTTTAAGATCTACGACGGCAACCTAGGACGGCGACGGCAGTGAAAGAAATATAAATTTTAGCATTTGAATGAAACCACGGTCGATTGACTAGCGTATTTGACACTCCAAGCTTGTTTTATGATCTCCAAAACGCTTCAATATTGCTAAAACGATTATAGTGTCTGTATTTTACATCTCTCATCTCTCCGCGAGTTACCGTCGTCCTAAAGACGTGAAAATGCTCTCAGTGTCGCTGTAAACAGAACGAGAACGGTGTTGAGATTACTCTTGGGAATAAGGTGGTGACAAGATGAAACACAAAAGGTATTGTCATCATGAATGGCAAACGCGGTATCAGTAATGTGGCCGACAACAACTTGAATGGAAATAATTTAAATATATGCATGCGCAATGATACGGTATGTTCATCATGATTATTAAAAGGAAAGCACAGCTAGCTTGTTGACGAGTCCACCTTAATTTTCAACGGTTTAGAATGTTAATCAGTTGGTGTAGTTAGTCTGGTTTGTCCGGCCGGTTGAAATGCAAATTGTTCTGGATAGATCGGTGTCGAAGTGTCACGAAAACGGTGGCATATGTTTGCGTCGCCTTAAGTGGTTGGGCAGGCTCTTTAATTGCTACAATATTTCTGGAGTGTTCCTTAACGTTTGGTTTATACGTCGCGTTTATTGCAGACGAATTGAGTTCGTATTACTATTAATACTTAGACGTGGCATATAATCAACGCATGCTACTTAGCTGTGTGGGCAAAGTTTTTCCGAGTCAAATAGCTTCCAAGGCTGTGCGAGCAATGTTTTGGCTGGGATTGCAAGGAAGTATAGGGATTGTTGCGTTGCTCTTGTTAATTCTTCTCGCTCGGCCAAAACATGGTCGTGGCTAGATGGAATATTCGCAGTTGAGGTGACCGTGAGGTACTAGGTCCGAGTCGTCTTCGGGACGATGTTTTTTTAGTATCCGCGAGAGGTATGTTTCAACAAGTATTACTATTAGGGTTAGTATATTAGGGTTACTATTAGCTACGTATATGAAAGCTTATAAAATAACCACCAACACTAACCCTAACACTAATACAAACCTAATTCTAACCGTTCTCAACATCTATTCACAATAGCTACGTATAGGAAAGCTCAAAAAATAACCCCTAACACTAACACAACCCTAATTCTAACCATAATACTAACCCTAATATAATATGAGGGTATAAATATATCTATGCCCTCATAGAACCGATGATGACGTTATCTATTAACAAGATGCAAATAAGCTTCTGGTAATAAACCACCATCATCGCGATTCAATGGGGCGTGGGCGCTGTTGATATGCCAAGCATATAGGTATAAATAGGGATCCTAACTTTACAACGATCACCCCTGATGAAGAAACTAGATTGGAGTGTCGAAACGTCGGGTCGTGGACAGTAACTTTTTACAGTTACGTTCAAAAAACTTTTTAAAGCCAGAGTAGTGTCAAACAATGTCTGATTTATCACCTGGTTGCGTTGGGAAATTATTTGTTTACTGAATCTGTTATAAATTTATTTTACAGAAGCAGTAGCCAAAGACTGCACCGTCGAGAAAAGCTCGTGTGCCAACTGCACGGCATACGCCAACTGCATTTGGTGTTTCGCCACGTCATCCTGCTACGACAAGAGCGTCGAAAAGACAGTTGATTGTGATGAAGAAGACTGGGATTACGGAGACTGCAATAAGAAAGAAAAGGAAGCTGTTCTTTTATACGTGCTTCTCGCTTGCGCTGTAATTCTTTTATTGATTGTTGTTCTCCTGGTGTTGTATATCTTCTTTTGTAAAATGCCTCGCAATCAAGATTATTCACCGCTCAATACTGCAGATGTAAAGAAACGACGAAGCCGTACGCCACTTATGTCAAAGAAATTCAAGCCGGTAGGCTCAAGAACTGATGAACTCAAAAAGAAATACGGACTTCAATAATGGTTTTGTGAAAATTCTCCACTGGAATTTACGAGACGTTTTTCCCCCTTGGTGAATTAGTTCTCGCAAGTACATGCGTATGATGGATATCGATGATGACATATCGTGTTTGTTTGTTTGTTTATGAATGCTTTGAACACATGGTAACTGGTATTCGAATTTAGTGTTAGATATACATGCAACTGTATCGTAAACAATTATTGGACGAGGCTGAGTATGATATCAAGAATTATCCAGACCAGTGTTGCCAACTGCCAAGTCAAGTTTCGTAAAAATCCCAATAAAGGTCTGAAAATATCCCAAGATTCCCTATTTTTTACCAAAAAATCCCAAGGTTCACCAGAGGTTCACAGCTTCATTTCCTGACTAGTTCCCAGGTCTCTATCGCCGTTTGAGTACCGCTCTCCGACTCAAATAACCGAGAGACAAGAGCTTTCAAATAGAAAATCTATTTCTTTAATTAAACATTAGTACAAATTCACACGCCTTTAAGGGTATTGAACTTGAAATCAGCTTTTTAAAACCGAAACTGTTTGCTCTGGAAAAATCCCAAGGTCGAATCCCTGAGAAAAAAAAAGCCAACTCCTTCAAAAAATCCCAAGATCTTGGGATAAAATCCCAAGGTTGGTAACACTGATCGAGACGGATTACATTGACAGAGGTCTGGATAATTCTTGATATCATGTGTAAGCCGAATCCAATAATTATTTTATAATACAATTATAAATGTAGAAGCCTTTAGGGAATTTAGGAAGTAAGCCACGCAAAGCACGTCACCTACAGATAATTTTTGATATTTTGTAAGTGGCAAGACATCAAGAATTGTCTGTAGGTTTTTAGCCAATCACAATCGAGATTATATGAGTATTGTATGATACTAAATAATTATTGGATGAGGCTGAGCAGGATATCAGAATTATTCAGACCGAGGTCAGCGTTATCTGCCGAAGCGAAGCTGAGGCAGATAACGCTGACCGAGGTCTGAATAATTCTGATATCCTGCGTAAGCCGAATTCATTGTACTATATTCTCGTAAGCGAAACGAGCAGAAGACATTGTCAACACTCAAAACAAAATAGTTTTTACAAAATTTCCCGCACTTTTGCAATTCATGCGAGATACCGCTGAAAAAATACGCGGGCACCGTATGGACATGACAAATACGACATTTATTTGTCATGTCCAAATTTTCCACATGACAAATACGAGATTTATTTTGTCTGCGCCGAAATACGAATAATTATATGTAGGCTCTCAACCAATGAGAATACGAGAATATAGTACAATGAATAATAATGCAGGTTATCGGATGATTAAATATTGAGAAAGACTTGTTGTCGGACATAAATTGACCGGCCACCACTGAAGGCAAATGTTAGTCATCGCCAACAAGTCTTTCTCATTGCCTGGATCAACTTCGAATATTCACATGAAACTCTGTATTAGTTAAACTGCATTCTTAGTGGCATTTTCGGTCCGACGGGTCAACATCGCTGGTGACATCACAAGCAGGGTAAACTTGATAAAACTAGTGCTCTGTGGGTGGTCAAGTTTCCATGTAATGCTTTTTAAAAGTGCCAATGAATCGAAAATTAAGTTTATCTTATTTGAAAGAACTCTTAAAACAATGAGGAATAACAACTTACAGCCATATTTCACTCAGTTCTTGAGATATTTAGACTTATGTGATATAAAACTTATCTATGACGTAGCAAGTTGTACACAGCATTGGAAAATCATGTACATCTTTCCACTATTATTAAAAGAAATCACTCAAAACTTTGTAATTGCTACAGTTCATGAAACAAAACATTAAAGTGCCTATATCACTTGTGGGATCTTTACATATTTATAGTAATTGGAACATTCTAAGAAGATTTGTAATATATCTTCTCAGGCGAAAATTTCATCTTCATGGACTTTTTTGCAGTTAAAGTTACCGGATATGACATCAAAGGAGGAATTTTTGAAGCAAGAAACAAAAGAAAACTGATTTGCAATTCCTCCTTTGATGTCATATCCGGTAACTTTAACTGCAACAAAGTCCATGAAGATGAAATTTTCGCCTGAGAAGATATAGTACAAATCTTCTTAGAATGTTCCAATTACTATAAATATGTAAAGATCCCACAAGTGATATAGGCACTTTAAAGACAAGCGCTTCAAGTGATTACAAACTTAATTTTCGATTCATTTGCACTTTAGTGTCGTGATTCCAATTGAAAAAGGAAGACATTCACAAATATCCACTGTCAGACTTATATATACATGATGACTGGATAAAAATTTCACTTTAGCCTAGTATTGAACCCTTCAACGGTCATTTACTCTTCGAGCTCCATAAGGGTGCTTCAACGATATTAGCAACAAAAATTAAGTACCTTAAGATCAAAGTACTTGACGTAAATAGCCGGAATATCGTAGCTTGAAGTTGTAAAAATACTCGTAAATTATATTAATGTCACAACCAGGAAAGCGATTTGAAATGTTAACTATATTCATTCAATAAAGTCAATTGGCCGAAAAACCAACCGTCATACCAATTAACAGTCTACGTAATATTAGTCCAGGCACAATATTTAAGTTCGTTGCTGCATAAAGTGGCTACGAAACAAAAATTATGTTTGTCTTATTTAAATGAACTCCTAATAAAATTATTACGAATGGTAATTTAGAGCTTTTTCATATCTCACATCGTTCTTGAGATATTTAGACTTAGATGCGTTAATATACACAATGATGTAGTGAATGTGGGAGTACTTATGTGATATGCGAATGAATAACCTACGACGTAAAGAGCTTTACACATTTTTAGAAAATTAGAAATAGTAAATGAATTTGGCATCACTATTTCGATGTACTAATGTTAGGTGTCACGAAGTGTCGTAATGTACAAAGTTTCAAGTGATTGCGTTGAATAATCTCAAAGATATACTTGATTTTCTAAAAATGTGTAAAACTAAAATCAGAAGTGAAGATATCGACGTAAAAGACCAGGTGTAAGGGAATGTGTCCCCTAGTTAAAATTTATACTGCCCAAATTCGGAAAGCAAAAACATTTAAATTTACGAGCGAGATGCGCAATGAGGAAAATGAGGAGGAACGAGCCCAAACTAATCGTCTCTAGTCGTCGTGGTCAACGATTTACGAAGTATAGGTTGTGTAATTTGGTTACACAGCTGAGGCACGCAAATGACGCAAGCATTTTCTATTTGTTAAATATTAAAATATACAAGGAAAGTGCTGCCTTGAAATCAATGGTCCAAGGCAGTCATGATATTGTGCAAAATTGCAAAAATAAGTGGTGCACGCAAAGTGGCAGTGGATGTAATATAGCCTTGTTAAGACCAGAGCAGCGAGCTCTACGTATATATGGAGCTCACAATGAGCTTACTGGACCAAAGGTACGTAAGACATTCATTACGCACAGCCATGGGCAGATGAAGCATGTGCGGGGGCCCCTGGCACATTTGCAGATGCCTCAAATCTGCCCCCTCCCTTGTTGACAACCCTTGTGTTAATGTGTTGTAACCGTTCTCAACATCTATTCACAATATAATAGTTCATGAACATGTATAATATTAAACAGATGTAACTTGAACAGTTCCATAAAAATGCAGTTGAACATAAAGATAAAACAGTTGTATAAACACAGCTGAGGCATTCTATTTGTTAAATATTAAAATATATTATTAATATATTATGTTACATATATGCAGTTAGCATTAATTATTGACAAACGTTAACTGTGAGTCCAGTAATAGATATTAAATAAAAATAGTTAGACGTTTTCTTCTACTATAAATGAAAATTCCTTTCGCTTGTTTGCCAAGCAAGGTGAAAGCATGGCCGTACTCAGAAGATTTTACAGGGGGGGTGTAAGCTCATTTCAACCGACTGACGCACTAGCTTGTACCGACTACATCCTATCGATAGAAGCTCGTCAAAAGTGGCAGATCCAGTGTTGTTCGAAAGAGAGGGCACACATGAAGAATCAGCACGTTGTGGAGTATCTTCGGCGCGAACCCACTAGGGGATCTGCCCTCCCCCCAGGAAAATTTTTAATTTTGCAAAGCCCAGAAGTGCTTTTCCGGCGATTTCTGATAAGAATTTTTGCGAAATTAGGGCACCACGCCGTTGCTAAAAATGCACGATTATGGGGCATCAAGATTATGAAACACTTTAATATAAACTCAGAAGTAGTACAGAACCAATATATACATGACATGATAAAAAACAGAAAACACTTGTTTGCGGAATTTTAAAGGGGCGCGCGCCGCAGCAATTTTTTTCCGTTTCGTAAACGGTCGTTGCCACCAGTTACGGTCGATGCCACCATTTCATTGGCGTTCACGCGTCACATCCTGTCCTTCTGAAACACGATATGATCGTACACGCGTATGAAAATTTCACGCCACGCAAACCGCATTTTCATCACTGATTTTCATACACCAACAATGGCGGTTAATACACGGAAAATTAATACACGGAAACCTGTCGATTGTATTTAATAAAGAAAGAAAGAATGGTTATGTCTTGAACAGTTCTGTTGAACTCATGTTATCAATATTTTCGCACAATTTATATTACCGGGAGATTGAAGACGTATGAATTCAACACACGATCGAGAATCAGAAATAATATATTTCTAATTCTCGATCGTAGTAATATAAATCGTGCGACAATATTTATAACATATGAGTTTAAGACATAACTATTATTTTATATTTATTAAATACAAGCGATAGGTTTCCGTGTATTCGTTGGTCTATTTAGATATAGATACTGTAAATATGTAAACAGCGGTTGTCGTTTTGATAGAGTAATTAATTATTCACCATTGACACTGTTGTTTCTATTTTATCGTCCAATGACAGGTCGGAGCAATTCCTGCATTTAGCCGCATGTCAACCATTAGCTCACGCAAGTCCCAGTTTTTGTTTGACGGCACGCGTGGCGTTGCGTGAAATTTTCAAACGCGTGGTGTGGCGCGTTAACCCATCGACCGTAACTGACAACCGTTTACGAAACGGAACATTGCCGCGCCGCATGCGTGGTCCGCCACTGCAAAATATTGTATTTCCGTTGGGTGCCTACTAAAATGACCCTGGTCAGCTGGTGAAATGGTTAATTAGTCCTACGTTAATAACGCACTCTCAATACGTTTTAATAAATTTATGTCTTTGGCGTTCTCTCGTTGATTGCACTTGTCCGTGTTAAATGATTCTACTTGTCCGTGTTAAATCGAAACACGTCTAAAATATAATTTCTGGCGTATAAAGATTTTGGGGGGTGTCGCACCCCCCACACCCCCCGTAGCTCCGGGCCTGGGTGAAAGTGCCCTTTTTCGAGACTCTGCCCCCGTTGCCCTGAGTTGCTTCCAGCGCCCCTGGTCCCTCCCGCGATCAATGTCCCCCCCGGTCATAGTAATAACCGTAATACTAACCCTATAACCCATACTACTCGTGCTAATACTAACTCCAATACTAATACTAGAGCAGCCAGCAACCCAAGTGTGATAAGTTTTGTTCCTCATCAATGTAGAACAGTAACTTATCAACGATCCTTCATTGTCAGAGTAACTAGAACTTGGAACGCATTACCGGACTTTTTAAGATTAAAAACACTCAACTTTAGTTCATTTAAGAAAACCCTACTTGAATACTACCATGACACTTTTTACTCCATCTATAACCAGGACGACCCACGTACGTGGAAATCCATTTGCCTAAAATGTAACTTGGCACGTCGCCTCGAGAAATCCCTCACTTGTTGTTGTTGTTGATTTTTGCTACAGACTTTTCTTTTCACCTTAGTATTTATGTAAATATAACCTCAATTTTTTAAACTTTTTTTTTTTAAATTATACACGGGGCCACAGTAATTGGCGTAAGCTGTAGTGGTATCCCTGCCAGACTTATATTTTATATGTTAATTTACTAATGGTGAATCGAAATAAAAAAATAAATAAAAACTCCAATACCGGTTTTAACTAATGTTATATAACGAGGGGACACAGAACGCCCGCAACTACAGTGGTTACCAGTATTACTCGGTGCTGGCTTACATCACGGTATACTATGGCGAGTGTTCACGAAGCAGTAGATTACTTGCATTCGGTGACAACTCGGGGAGTTGTCGACCAACCTTCGTCGGAACTTCTTCGGTTAACATGATGATTCGTACAAGACAGTATTGGAATCAATTAATACATTTTCCTCGATACTACTCGCATTGCGAAGTTCTAAGTGATCGATTTCGCAAAAACCATCATGTTCTTGAACGTTTCTCGGCGCGTCTGGCAAGACATTGTTGGCCTTCGCTGCTAGATCGTAACTCTTCCGTCTGCCGACGGTGATGCTAAAGCTACTTTGTCGTCTACTTGCGAAATCTCTCGCAGATGATGGCGAAAGCAAACTAACGCGCCTTTGAGGTATTAGTATCGATGAATTTGGTCGTGGCACAACATCAAAACTATTTCGACCAGAATATTTCCGAGGTAGCGGGAAGATCAGACTGTTCCCACTATTCGTGCTTTGTGCACGCGAACGGCTGCTTGCCATGGATATCAGGGACGTTCTTGTTAGTCGGGATGAAGCAATCCTTCCCCCTGTGTTTATATAATTCTTGCATGAACCACAGCAGCACGATATGGCTCGGCAAAGGTCGCGCTTGAAACTCTTTGTTCCAATGACGTATAAGAATGGGTTGGCGAAGGCGTTGATTGGATAAACAAAGACCAGTAGGATCTTCGACATGGATACGCCAATCAATGGTTCTCCATATATGGCGACGAGAGAAAACACGGCTATCGGTGCCCAGCAGGAGAAATTAGTGAACACGATGATCGCCATTTTTTTCGCGACACTTAAGTCGACAGGGGAAGTGCTGGTCGTGTGCTGGATGCTGAGGTACATTTTGATGTACGAGAAAAGGACGATAAAAAACGATGTTCCGTTACTGACAAGGAGAAAAGTGACGTAAACTTTTGATGACGTATTCTCGACGTCAAACGGCAAGCAAATGGCGACCTTTGAATATGAGCTGACGCTTGTCAGCGGTAACATTGCTAAGATAGCAGCTGCGATGACGCTAAGAACGAGTAATACTGTTGTCTGACGGATTGTTATCCACTTATCTTTATGCAATGGGTAGACTATAGTGTAGTATCTCTCAAGAGTGATCATGTTCAGTGTGAAGACGGCCAATTCCGTTGAAAAAATCGAAAGAAAGCCTGCTATTTTGCAACCATAACCAAACTGCCATTCTCTTGCGTATTGGTTGTAATGTCCATTGGATCCCATGTCAACTGAGGCTAAGATAAGTAGGTAAAGTCCCATACAGAGATTAGCGAACGCCAGCGTACACATGAGTAACTTGTGTTTGTCGACTTTCCTACGGTTAAACATGATGACAACAAGTGTAACGATGTTTCCTATGAGGGCACACACTGTAATCATCCAAGTACACACACGTAATGCACTTGATCCAAGTAGATCCTCACAAGGGTTAAAATCATCAGGTCTGGGCCAACACATCACCTTCTTCTTCCTAGCGCTTGCTAGTGGAACGGAACCACTTGGTAACACGTAAACATCACACGGATCAAGTGTTAGGCCATACAAGGAATCGTTTGAAAACGTGACAAAAGACGTGGTGGGTTTCCCATCGTTCTCAGGTCTTCGAGTTGTAGTCCCTGGGATATCTTTTAGTGTTGGTCGTAACGTCGTTCGAAAATCCGGTGGTTGTTTACATTCTTGGATGTCCCACTCCTTAATAGGACCTATTTCCCCAGTGTCTTCATACATGCGATTCATAAATGGACAACAAAGAAACTCGTAGGTAAGTAAAAGTTGTTTGATATTAGGATAATAAGAAGGCTGAAGTTCCCACAAGTGTTTTACACTTTCCAAGTTCAGGTTTATCAACTCGGTGAGTCCGCTGGCTGGCAGAGAACGAATTAACGTCCCGTGCAAACTCCTAGACATAAAAAGAAAGTACATTCGCCATGTTTAATTTACTGACCGGATAGTTTATAGGTATGGTAAATTTATTTTGACAGGGGAACCCATTCAGCCGAAGCTGGTATCCAGAGGGACCATGCAAAAGATATCATACAAAATTAATATATATATATTAAAGTGCACCTGACATCAAAAAAATTTTATTGTCTTATTTGGAAGAACTTTTAAAATGATAAAGTAACTTCTTTTGAAGATTTTCGTTTCTTCTCTTTCTTTTTGAGATATATCAGTTTGTTTGATATGCAAATGTCCGGAATTTACGTCACACATGCATAATGACTTATTGGAGAAATGTGTGTATCTCTTTCATTCTCGAACGAAATCCTTTAAAATCGAGAAGTTTGGTGTTGTGGGAGAAACACGCACACGTGTTATTCACACTTTAGTGTTTTTATTTGATGAACGCAAAGATATATAACATTCTCTGATAAGTCATTATGCATGTGTGACGTAAATTCCGGACATTTGCATATCAAACAAACTGATATATCTCAAAAAGAAAGCGAATAAACGAAAATCTTCAAAATAAGTTACTTTATCATTTTAAAAGTTCTTCCAAATAAGACAATAAAATTTTTTTGATGTCAGGTGCACTTTAACTAACTTATATTATGCTTAAAAATCATGCTCTCTAGCAAGGCTCTTAAAAGATAACAATGAAGTAGATGTTTTCATTTTTGACGGTACAGAGTTAAACAATTAGGTTTGGGGAGATGGATATTATTTCTCTTCTATCATTTCTCCTTATAAAAGCTTTTTCGCTTATGACATTTGTCATCCAACTTGGAAGAACAACCCGAAAGAGCCTGACATGCCTCACATCACACACAACGCAAACTCGCCCGTTTATGTAGGCGCGTTGTGCATAAAAGACTTGATTTATCCCGTCATACCATGCAGTCATCTTATGTTCGTAACATACGCTTGCGCAGTAAGTGTTTACATTTTGGATAAAGACGCAAACTACGCTTGACCTCGTTGATATGAGCAATCTCACATGGTAAGGCGCGTCTTCAAGCCTGTCTTTTCCAATCCTTGCTCCGCGCAGCTCGTTGCGACTGGGTCAACATTAGTTCCCATCCACATAAAGTCGAAAATAGAGAGGTATGAGAACGAAGGTAACAGAAGCTAGTCTTAGGCCTCTCTCGATTTTGGAGTTTAGGTCGATGGAATCTAATGCTGACTCACTAGCAGCGAGCTGCTCGCAAGTCCTTGCGATGACTGAACATGAGGCTTTAGACAACTGAAAACGTCATTCCAAGTTAAGCCGCGCGTGTTTCGTATATAATAGACACGGCTTACGTAAGACATGAACATGGTTTTCGTACTGTTTATGTGTTACGTCTTTCGTGAACGCGAATTAGCCTTACTATGACAAAGATAACAGATAATCATAGAGCAACACGTGTGCCAGAAACATATTTGGCGGATGAGCCAGAGGGAGGTATGTACCATGCATGGCTAAACAATGTTGTATATAAGCCTCGACTAATATAAACCGTGGCTTAAATAAGTCATAAACGTCTCGTATAAATATTGCTATTGTGAGATAGAACCTACATGGCAACATTTATGGCTGTGGCATCTAAATGCGCGTAATCGAAGTGGATTTGCACCCCCCTGAACTCAATATATATATATAACTATGGTTACAATGAGGAAAGTGAATGATTCATTTTAGGAAACCTACAGTGTCTGTAATTGTAATCCTTCAAAAGCTTTTTCAGCGATATGTGTCAATGTCGAGTATTCCATGAGTCTATAAAAAGGAGTTGAAATTGTGCTAACTGATTATCTAAGATTCTTAATTAATAAGATTCTAATTAAGAGTTACGGTTGAAAGTGTGCTCTTGTATGATAGCAGAGACATGGATAGTATACTAACAAAGAAAGTAGAAAAAGAACTACAGTAGATGGTTGCTATACTAGAATGCTCAGAACAGTCCTGGATGTATCATGGAATGATCATATTTCCAACAAATTAGATATATATGGAAAACTCCCAGAGATATCCTTTGTCTTCGTTTCACTGGACTAGCACCCTACTTAATACTATGGGATCCCCTGGTGAAATTCCTTGCAAGGATCCTCCCAGGATCCTTAAGGATCCTGGAGGATCCTTAAGGAATTTCTGAATTTCGTAAGGATCCTCAGGAAGGTTTATTGAAATCCTGAAGGATCCTTAAGGAATTCCTGAAATCCTTAAGGATCCTCAGGAAGGTTTACTGCAATCCTGAAGGATCCTTAAGGAATTTCTGAAATCCTCAAGGATCCTTGGAAGGTTTATTAAAATCCTGAAGGATCCTTAAGGAATTTCTGAAATCCTTGAGGATCCTTGGAAGGTTTATTAAAATCCTGAAGGATCCTTAAGGAATTCCTAAAATCCTCAAGGATCCTGTGAAGGTTTATTGAAATCCTGAAGAATCCTTAAGGAATTCTTGCAATCCTTAAGGAATTCCTGAAATCTTAAGGATCCTTGGAAGGTCTACTGCAATCCTGAAGGATCCTTAAGGAATTCCTAAAATCCTCAAGGATCCTGTGAAGGTTTATTGAAATCCTGAAGAATCCTTAAGGAATTCCTGAAATCCTTAAGGAATTCCTGAAATCCTTAAGGATCCTGTGGACCACCACACAAGTCAACCAGAGATGCAATATGAAACACAAGGAAGTGTGTTTCATCAGGATATCCAAACACCTCGAAGTTTGTTAAAAAACCTCGGCTTCGCCTCGGTTTTCAACAAACGTTTCGGTGTTTGGATATCCTGATGAAACACTTTTCCTCGTGTTTCATATATTACTTCTCAAACTCATTAATAATTCATGAGCCAATTAGTCAATGAAATCATTTTATTTTATCACATGACTGAGGCTGGATACTCGAGTAAAACACATAAAAATCATATACCACCACAGTTATTAGATCAAACCCGGTTTTGATCTAATTGCTGAGATCTTAATTAATAATTCATTTTTTTGGAGAACGAAACGACCTGCCTCCGTCTTCGCGCATCCTCAACTGAACAGAGTCTGTTAATTTTCTGAATAAATTTTACACACCCTCGTGAGTTCAGTCCCATGAGGGTTTGTTCTCAAATGTAAACATCCAATTAAATCCGTGTTCGATTGAGAAGCCATATAAACAACTCGTTTATCGTGTTTCATCAGGGGATTCAAACACTCGAAAACAATAAAAACACACGAGCGCGAAATTCATCATGTTTTCTCGTGTTTGGATCCCCTGATGAAATACTCAAACTCGTTGTTCATATATTACGTCTGAGCACGTTCGATACGATGACAATGATTAACTACGATTTTTGACCAACGCCATTGTAAAGCAAAGTGAATTACAAAGTAACGAGTTTTACCGTTTAGTGTACGATTAGCAAGCGATTTTTTAATAAAGATTTTCTCTCCAGCTACCAATACTCATACGTTAATAATATAATTATGAACTTATGAACAAAACACTGCAGTAAAAATACTTACAAATATTTCAGTTTCTTTGTATGACGGAAGACATGATTACTCAAAGACTTGATTTTAGATTTTTTAAGATACCTAAGTGAAACAAACACCTTCTTATTGTTGATATAACATGTGTCTATAACCAGTAACCACAGAATATACACGAGAGTAGTAAAAAAGTAGAGTGCTGCGTAGACATTGTTTTGGATATATAAATAAAGTGAAAAGGTGGTGAACTGCTAAGATTTTTAGTAACGAAATACTGACGTTTCGAGCGGAGCCTTCATCAGATTAAGACAAAAAATTCTTGCCAGTTTACCACCTTTTCACTTTGCTATATGACCTCTAAATATAACTGGACTACAGGGTCCCATTTCATCTCCAGATTAAATTCAGATTAAAAGGATACTGCAGTCAAAATACAAATGTAGTTCATATGAAAGATCGTGCTGACTTTAGTTTATTTCCAAAGTTTCAGCATTCCTATCAATTTTGTTAAAGTTAGTTGCAGTTGAAAATTTGAGGATTTTGACGCCATATTGGTTTTCAATACGACGCGTCATTGAGTGATTCTTTATCGGCAGTAGAGTTGTTTTGATGGGCCGATGGCGATCATATAGTGATAGCTGTAGTGAATACTCTTTGGACGAAAATTAGTCGAAATAAACTATTTAGTTCCTCATGCAGGAAAGTAGAGGAGCTTCTTAGGCATAATACGAGATAGAATCACTCATTGACGTCATATTTGAGAAATCAATGTGGGGTCGAAATTGGACAAACTCTCCAACTTCAACTAGCCATTCTTCTTAACTAAATTGATAGGAATGCTGAAACTTTGGAAATAAACTAAACTCAGCAAGATCTTTCATATGAACTACATTTGTATTTTGTCTGGAGTATCCCTTGCTTAAACGGAAGGTACAGCGTCTGAAATCATATTCTAGCATACTGTATATCGTCTCCCAAGATCAAAACGTGAAGCTACTTACAGTCCTTCTACTTGGGAATAATGCTTGAAACTATCCGGTGTTATGCGATGAATATTGGTGTTATCTAAGTACCTAAAGAATAGAAAAGGGAAATTTTGGTTAGGTTTAGGGTTAGTATTTTGGTTAGGTTTAGTGTTAGGGTTAGGGTTAGGGTTAGGGTTAGGGTTAGGGTTAGGGTTAGGGTTAGGGTTAGGGTTAGGGGTTAGGGTTAGGGTTAGTATTTTGGTTAGGGTTAGTGTTTTGGTTAGGTTTAGGGTTAGTGTTTTGGTTAGGTTTTCATTGAATCTGAAAGACTGCGGTAAATATGGCCACAGCCTTTATTGTATTATTTTGCTTTTGTTGAAAAACCGTGTTGAATACACTCGCATGTGAGAAAAATGTTGGAAATTGCAACAAATATAGCAACTTACAGGTGTATAACTGACGAAGGAACAGTGAAGATTGGTGGCGCTTCAATGAGAGTCTCACTCAGATGTCTAGAAAGGATAAGAGCACAAAATAAACAAAGCAACTCCGCGTGCCATAAGATCAACAACGTCAGCCTCCGGACGTCCATGAAATAAAATAATTCTTTATGCGAAACTAAGAGAATTTTTGCAAAATAATTTTTACAAAATAATTTTATCGAAAAAATAATTTTTACTCCAAGAGTAATCTCAACGCTATCCTAGTTCTGTTTACAACGCCTGCACTCTCAGCATTTTCACGCCTTCAGGACGTTGTTAACTAGTGGAGATATGAGAGCTGTAGTAGTTTGGTGCTATGGAAAATTGCGGGCGGGTTGCACACTTACAGGCCTTCAAGCTGAGTTAGGTTGTCAAATGCGCCAACTGCGACTTCAGTGATTGGATTGTCTGTTAGTACCCTAAACATCAAAACATTTTTATATATCTGTACCTTATTAGAAGGAAATATATGCTTCAGTATTAAATAGATTAAGAATCTAAAATGTCCTTACAATTCGTGAAGACGCGATATGTTGCCAAAATGGCCTTGGTATATTTCAGGAATGCGATTTGAAGTCAAGACTCTAGGATAGAATTTAACAGAAAAGGATTATAGAAAACAGAACAACACTAAGTCGTCTTACGAACTCGCAAATCACGCAAATGTTTTGGATATTTTATATTGAGTTCATTGTGTATGACAGACAGACAGACAGACAGACAGACAGACAGACAGACAGACAGACAGACAGACAGACAGACAGACAGACAGACAGACAGACAGATTCCATAACACCGGGCCACTATAGGCTAAGCTTCGTTTTGAGTAATCAGTGTGTGGGAATCGAATTTTAAGATTTATATCTGAGTTTCTCAAGTTATATCCATGTGTATCATTTACAAAGGAGAACAATTGTTGTAAATGGGTTGGGGCCTCACCATTTACTATTTTGTACATCATGGTTGCCTTCGTTTGACTTCTCTTGGTTTCCAAACTGCACCAATTCAATGAGTTTAGAATAGTGGCAGATCGTATTTCATAACCTGATCTCGTGATAATGCGTGCGGCTCTATTTTGGAGTTTTTGAAGTTTGTTCTTTAAGACAGTGCCACAATTGCCCCATATAAGACAACAGTAGTCAAAATGAGGGGATACGAGAGCATTGTATACTTGGATCAAGTTAGGTAATGGAAGCAGGTCTCGTAATTGACGAAGCATCCTCAATCCTTTAAGGACTTTTGGTATGATTATTTCATTTACATGAGCATCCCAAAGAAGTTTGTCATCCACCATAACACCAAGTAGTTTAGATTTAGACAGACAGACAGACAGACAGACAGACAGACAGACAGACAGACAGACAGACAGACAGACAGACAGACAGACAGGAACTAACTATTGAATTTACTTACAAAGTTTCCAGATTTACAAGCTGATCAAAAGCACCTTTTTCTACTGAGAAAATGTCGTTTGAACTTAGGTCTCTGTAAGAAATTCAAGAATGGATTAGGAGGATAAAAAATCATTTCGAAATATCAGATTCTCCGATCACCATATACTCACAACAATTTTAGCTTTTCAAATTTCACGAACATTTTCCTTGTAATCTGCTGAAATTTGTTGCCACTTAGGTATCTGTTCAAAAATGATAAACATGAATGTGATGATGACGATGAAAATGATAATAATGGTTTCTTATATATAGCACATATATCCAACATTAGTTCATGGCGCTTTCCAATTGTATTTTAACATGGCCTACGCAGTACAACACCTTTTGCTGCAAGCCAAATATGTTAATGCACTAGTCAATTGAAACCCAGGACCCCCGACTTCAACCACTATTTACCAAAATCAGACATGACACTGTTTCCCCAGGATCTGAATACCTGAGTTTTAAACTTTTATTTATTTTATTTTGTGTACATCTAATTTTATAAAAACAATTGTGGTTTTAACAAGCATCGATCTTTTGGCGGGATTTTAATATGACTGACCACTGACATAAAAAAGCGGGGTTGGTGTAGCCGGGATTTAACACTCGTAGAGTCTGGGAACTAATCGATTTAGCATGATCAGACGCTTCAGACGAAAAAGCGGACGCAAAAGGAAATCCTACTATTAAATTCAAACTTTTGTTATGCTTTCTACAATTAGACTATTATTGTTGGTTTCACATTCGATGTGTTGGTTTGAAAGATCCACCAAATGGTTCGTGGAGTTATGAACAGACGAAATGAGCAAAACAAATAGAAAGCCTTAACAATTTTTGTGTTCTGTTTGTTGTAAGAATATTAAACTTATAAATGTTTTCTTATTGAAAACTTATTGAAAACTGTGAAAATCAGGGAAAACTAAATCTTTATGCCCGGGTAGCCGGGTATTTTAACAACTGAACGGTATTTTTGAGCCTGGTTTTTAACACTCGTGAAATGTTAAAATGCCCGCATACTCCCGGGGGTCCGTACTTTCAATTGACTAGTGCATAATATATACACTGATGTAGTAATATATACGCTACTGTAGTGAATATGGGGGAACTTGGAGTAGACAGACGATACATGGACGATCGTCAAGCTCATCGTCAACAATAGTATAGCATTGTAACCTTCGCTCTCCATCTGAGTCTCGTTAGCTCAATGGTTAGAGCGTCTCACCGGCAATCAGAAGGTTACAGGTTCGATTCCTGTCCGAGGATGAACTTGACAATCGTCCATGTATCGTCTTTCAAGTCAAAGTCGCATCAAACTATGTCGTATTGTTTAACAGGGCCTTACTACTTACAGATGAGTCACATTCGGATGAATCCCAGGCGGTAAAGACGTTAGTCCAAGTTCAGCACAGGTCACAGTAAATTCGTGAGAGGCGAAAGAAGTATCCGTTGCGTTTTGGACATATCTTTCACAGTGGCAATCTCCAGGGCAAGCGGCATTTGTCTGTACCATGCACGAGTTGAGCAGAGATGCCAATACAAGGATTAAATAGCCCTGAAACATGTTCAGCTTTCAAATTCTGCAAGATGATATATACACATGTGAGAAATTAGAGGATACACTGAGACCGTCTATCTTCGAGGAGCATGCATGGGATTCTTGTTGGTCTTACACCGCTGATGAAGGGCTCCGCTCGAAACGTCAGTATTTCGTCTCGGCAGTTTACCATCTTTTCGTTTTGCTATATATCCAAAACACTGCCACCTGTATCCTTCATATAATAGGGTGCAGCTGGTGTTGTTAAAATAGTTAATTTTCCCTATTTAATGATCTTTTACCCATAGAGCAACCTGGCTTGGCCAAAAAGTCAGAGATGTCGCTTCGATGGCGAGTGTGTGCACGAGGCACCGTCAATAAATCGGCCAAAGTAGCAAGCAGCACACGATCCACAGACCTGGAAAGTGCATATGTGTCGTAAATGCGGCAACACCTGTTGGTGTAGTGCCGAGTGAGTGGGAGGCCTATAAAGCTGGTATTTTCAACTTTAATCTCATTACATTAGTTCCGCCCGAGACCTCACAGGACCTCCCACAAGGGTGGATCAAGGGAGGGGGCACACTTTAGGCAAATGCCAGGGATCGCGCGCTTTCGGAGGGGGCGCAGGTTTTGGGGGCCGCCTGTTTTTTGGGACCTCACGGGTCTTTTTGGGAAGACATGTGTTTTAATACAACTCATGCAATGAATGTCAAGCTGTGTTGCCTTAGCTAGATGCTTGACATTTGATCAGGAGTCATTTTCTGCGTACACCTGACCGCACGTGACGCTTTCCCCCTTTCCCCTCCCTTCTCCTCACCCCTCCCCCTCCCTTCGAAGGCCTGATTGCGTGACGCAGGCCACGCTTTCAAACGAACTAAGAATTTTGAGAAATTAGGTTAATTCCCCCCAATTTTTCGACTTACGAAAAGCATTTCAATGTATTCTAGTTGTAGTGCTCACAGGTGAACTGGTAAAATCGAGTCCCAAACGATTTTACAGCGTGCCCAGCCGGGATCGACCGAAGATCACCTGCAGAGAACGCCTGTGAGATAATCATTGTTTGTTCAAAACTAGCTTACACCAGGTTTAGTTAAAAATGTGAACGAATTGTGAAAATAATACAAAGAAAGTTCGAGTTTCCTTTTACCAATATTGTATAATTGTAAAAAGCTTTTGTTCTAGGAAGTGTCAGCGAAGTTAGCCTGGCTCTCTCCTCCGCAGAGGCTTCCAATGGTTCCTAATTGTCCCATTATCCTCTGCCGCATTCCTTATCGCAACCCATTATCCCCCCCCCCCCCCCGCCCCTCTACCATTGGAAGACTCTGCGGAGAGAGGCCTGCGGGCGTACAGCAGTGTGTGGATAGAGATCAAAGGTGTGCTCAAACGGAATTAACGTTCTGAAGCAAAATAACAGATTAGATTACCTTTACCGCGGTTGGAAGTGTTAATTGGATTTTAGACGACCCGAGTCTGAAGGACAATCTGCATAAAAACTCTAATTATAATTTATGTACATGTGGCCGGCATATTTTCAAGCCTTGATCTAATCGGACAAGGACGAGAATCGACGAGAGTCGGTATAGACAAAAGTCTGTAGTTGTAGGGACATAAAAGTAGAACAAGAAAATCAATGTAACATAGTCCAGTTGAACAAGCCTTCGCTCTCCATCTGAGTCGCGGAGTAGCTCAATGATTAGAGCGTTTCGCCGGCAATTAGAAGGTTACAGGTTCGGAAGGTTATAGAAACATTTCCTGAGGATTTGAGCTTGACAATCGTCCATGTATCGTCTGTCTACTCCAAGCTCTCCCACATTCACTGCATCACTGTGTATATATATACAACACAAAGTACAATGAGAAGTGTTAACATGTTAATGCAAATATATATTCACACTCTGAGTGACGAAGGCCCGTCGCTTGGAATAGACATCGTATACACGATTTCTTTAGGTTTTCCAACTCGTTGCCAGCGAGGGGTTTACGAGGTCTCATGATCGACATTCATGTCAGCAGTTACACTCTTGTGTAATTCGTAAAAACGGTCAAGCGAGACAAAACTCTCACTGACTCTCATCAAAAACAAACCCAAATACCGACCCAAGAGTAGACTAACCTTGTAATCCTAACCCTAATATTAACCTCAATACAAACTTTAATATGTTGAATAAATATGAAAGCTGCTAAGTTCTCAAAAGAACTGGATATATGAAAAGGAGAAATAGGAGAACTTCATTGTGTTGAAAAATACTTAAGTAAGAGTACTTACGTATCAATTAATGGACGACGTTTCGGACGATGTGTCCTTCTGACCTGAAGGAGGAAACATCTGACCTGAAGGAGGACACATCTGACCTGACCTGAAGGACACATTTGACCTGAAGGAGGACACATCTGACCTGACCTGAAGAAGGACACATCGTCCAAAACGTCGCCATTAATATACGTTGGCAGTTCTCGTATAACCTTCCTGTAATCCTGATCGTCCGAGTTGTTTCAAAAAGAGCGCAGACGATCAGGACAATTCAGATAATATAATCGCAGCACAACACATTCATATAATATTAAGGTTTACACGCGTAGGCTAGAGCGACAGCAACCATCTTCACTCATGATTCGCTTGACATTATACGCAAGAATTTATCATTTTGGCTAAATTGATTCATTAACGGTGTCTGGTTTGCTTCTGATGTAAACGTAGCTACTGTATATAGCATAAAATATTCACAAATGTAAACCAACTCATGTCGATGTGACACGGTATCCGTGTTCAAAAGTAGGCTCAGCAGTTCTTCGTTGCTCACGGAGACAGGTTTTGAAACTATATGAGCAATACTAATAGAATTATGATATCGCGTCGCGTATATCCAGGTGCAAGCATAAGCCCTATATATCCATGGTGAACAACAACACGACTTGTTATATAAAAGTTCAATAACATATACAGTACATCATGGGTACATACACGAAATTGGAATACACAACGGTTGCTATATACTTGCACTCCGATTGGTATTATCCAGACGTAAACTTTCAAATGATATAACTTGCTATTGATCGAGGACGCGGTGACTAGCAGTTGGCATATAGTAAACACACAATTACCTTGTTTGTTTCGACGTTGTCTTGAAGTTCAAAGAACACGCCGTTCACTTCTTTTCATCACCTCAAATTCCCACTTCGTCTTTGTCAAACAGATATAATGGTACCCATTATAACACGGTAGCTATTATTTCAGTTAGACTAGACCAAAAGAGCAATGGCGAGCCCGTTGAATGCTCGTCTCATGTAATCAAGAAGTCTCATGTGATCAAGAAGCCTCAATCGAAAAACCTATTTGATAAAAAGAGGCTAACAGCTCGTTAACTGCTCTCATTATCTTATTTCAAATGCTATTTTAAGATTTTGTGATGAAATTTACATAATAAATTACATGTTTTTCAGTGCGAGAAACGGCGAAGAATTTGATAGAACATACAGTTGACTCTCTCGTAAGCGAGTAAAGAGACCACCTCGCGGGCAGTAGAATAAGTGGTTATTTACGGGAGATGGTACTTTTAGGATCAGAATGTTCACCATGTCCAAACCTTAGTGTAATTCGTACCGGGCTTGATTGATAATGGCAATTTTATAATGATGGGTACGGAAATTAATTTCACTACTTGGTATTCATGAATTTCATTTACATGTTTCTTGGCTAAAAACTATTTCTTAACAATGACTCTTGTTACAGTTGTCCATTGAACGTTAACAAAGCCTATAACCTAAACGACAACCATCTATATAATCACCGGGATGGTCGCTTACTCACTTACGAGAGAAGAAAAACAATTCGAAAATCGACAATCCAACCACACTAAGGTAGCCTCCTCCACATGCAACTCTATGGCTTCTTTTTTTCGAGTCAAATCGCTTCCAAGGCTGTGCGACTGCAATGTTTTGGCTGGGATTACAGGGAAGTATATTTGACTCGGGAAAAAGAAGCCACAACGGAGCTAGGCGGCTACCACAAAGGTGGTCATGGCGGCTCTTTATATAGTTATATACGAGAGTGGTCGCCTTCGAGAGATTTTAAATACAGTGTTTAACTGAGAAATAAACGGGAATTCGTAAAAAAGATGGTCACTGATATAAAATAATGTGCTACGTAGGCTGTATTTATTAAACTGATACGAATTAATATTACATCCGTATCATTAGTCGTTTTTTAGATCCATCCAACACGTAACGATTTTGGGATCTACTGATTACATGTTTATTTAATAACGCCCAAACGAGCGCGTTTGTGCGTTAAGGTGAATTTTTTCGTGCAAACTGAGATTTCTATTGTGAAAATGGAATAGATCGGTAATTACAGGTGTAGTTCCAGGCAAGCGCTTATAAGACAATAAAAAAGTCGCGAAATTCGCCTAGTGTAAAAGCGGTCTTACAAAACTAACTGACAAGAGCTTTTTTGTCGTTGTTTTTTTCAATGGAAAACAACACAGTCGGTTAAAATCGACCTGAAAACGTGGATGTAACATGGTCTCCTTATATATGTTCTTAGGATTTGTGGTGAAGGAAAATTTTGAGTGTTGAAATATATTCATTTTAAGACCAAACCGGGACCAGTTGCGAAAAATACAACATCAAGGCCTTCCGGCTGGAATTGAACCTGCGACCCTGCAATGCTAGGGCAGTGCTCTGACCACTGAGCTGCGGAGGCCGTTGCCGAGAGCCTAGTCACGAGTTCTGTTGATTTTTTAAATGCTACAGCTGTTTATAGTTACTAGTCTTTATGTTTCACAAGAATTAAGAATATTGTTGTCGTATAATACGGGACCTAGGAGAAATAGAATAAGATAGCATTAAACATTTTGAAAATGTTATTGTGCTCATTAACTTATCAATGTTACTTCCATACCACTGCAGTCAATTCACTTGTGCAGATGTTGAGGCTCATAGATCTATTAATGACTATTTTATTTAAATTCAATAATAGTTTAATTATGCAGTGAGCAATGCAATGATATCAATTAGTGATTGTATTCAGTCCATATTATAACCTGTGGCAGTGGAACATAAATTTGAGTGGTCCTGAGTGACAATTGCAAGCTAATTCTGAAGAAGAACCGAACTTGGATGCCCTGCGCGAATAGCTGAGCCGTATTGAATGTTTAGAACTGGATATAAAACACACACACAAGACACATTTTCATTTTATTTTAATAAATGTTACAATACTAACTATTACAACTTATATTGCTAATGCTTTTAAGGCCGACCACACCCCTTAAGGGCATATTGTGAAGTTAAGAGAAGATTGTGATGACTGCAACCTTTAAAGTCGAGCAGATTGTGAAGACTGTAACCTTTATAGAGCAGATTGAAAAGACTGCATTAAACCCAGATTGTGAAGACTGCATTGAACCCTTAAGAGCAGATTGTGAAGACTGCAACGTTTATAGAGCAGATTACGAAGACCCAGGCCAGGAGCTACAGGGGTGTGTGTAGAGGGGGGGGGGGGGGGGTGCAATACCCCCAATTTTTGTTTACAAGTTTCAGTCAGCAGATGTTACATTTTAGTCAGCAGAAGTTATATTTTAGACGTGTTCGATTTAATACGGACAAGTAGAATCATTAACTTTTAGCACTTATCAGTTTAAATTAATTTCAAACTACCAAATTTAAGACTCACAAATCTAATGTTGATGTTACTAATGTTTTGTTTATTTGTAAATGTAATCAACGAGAGAACACCAAAGACATAAATTTATTAAAATGTCATCATGTTTTCATTCCGTATTGAGAGTGCATTATTAATGTAGGACTAAATTAACCATTTCACCAGCTGACCAGGGTCGTTTTAGTGGGCACCAATATTGGAGACAATATTTTGACAAGCTTCGATCGATAGGATGTAGTCAGTACAAGCTAGCTCATGCGTCAGTCGGTTTAATTGAGCTACCCCCATTTCTGAGTACAGCGCTGTGGAACCATCAACATATTTTACTTTGTAACAATGTAAAATAAGTGTATGGGACCAGGTAGGCCGGCAAGATAATATAAATTATAATATACCAATGGGGATCCAGGCAGGACACCCCACAAAATAAACACAATTAACAATACCGAAGGTCAGATAATAAATTATGCCACCACTAGCTCTTTCACATCGATAGCATAACTTATTAAACAACCTACCATCCTGGTGGCAACCAACTATAATTATTTAAAGGAACACTTTCCAAGCACATCACAAGGAAATGAACCACTACCTTCAGCAACTTGGCCAGTATTGTTCCTGTTATCCTAAGTATATCTCCATAAGCTGTCTAAGTATTACTCCATAAGCTGATCTCTAAAATGTTTTAACTGACCTGAAGTCCAAATTGAGAAGTGATGTTGTCCCTTTGCAGCAGCTCTTGTTCATCCAGCAATGCCAATACCTATTATCTATTTTTTTAACCTTTGTATGTTATCAGTTAAAGCACCGTCAAGTCCGTTCTGCACATGTGCGATATTTCAAATGTGGGGGGCTCCATATGTCAACAATATTCAATGGAATAGATTTGCGATAGTTTGAAAACGAGTATTCGTCAAAGGTGGCAAAGTTTGATATATTATCCACATTTAGGAACAGAACAGCTTCTTATAACATGCTTTTTAGGAGAAAAAGCTCAAGCATGGAAAACAAATCCACAATACTTCATGTTCAATGTTTGTATAATGCAATGTAAACAAACAATGTAAACAGAATGTGGACATGCGCAGAACGGACTTGACGGCACCTTTAAACCTTTTTAAACCTCTCACCTGTTGCCTCCACCAGAAAGACAACTTGAATGATGATTTCCACCAAGTCCACCATATCCGTTGGTTTCCATGGGTATAACAACACCCAGTTAACTATCTCAAGAAAAGGTAAAATATCATGGATTGATATTACCTTTTCTTGTTCTACCTAACTGCTCAACTAATAACTATAGCCATCTTCTCTAACCATACAGTACAACCCTCTACTGTAACTTAAGGCCACCAGGATTCTAACCTTTGGCTCCAATTTGCCTCCAATAATTAGCATGCACCAACAGTTGTAGTCCATTAGCACATCAACATATCCATTTGAATCCAATAAAAATCCAATCCAATATATAAAGATCCAATCCAATATTGCCCAGTAATCCATATATCCCATTGCATTCCATAATATAGACTCCAATCTCCATGCATGTTTATGGCCAGGTCAGTCATCACTTCAAATAAAATCCAATTTTTCTTATACAAATTCTTTGCTGAAACGGTTTTAAAAACCCTGCAACACAGAGGAAGAATGAATGTATTAATGTAAATTATGGTCTTGGACAAACTTTTGCAAAAAGCATGCTTTTTCTTAAACACTAGCTCCTCTCTACCATTACTGAACTTGAGCAATTTTGTTTCTACCAAAGTTAAAAAGTACTTTTGAACTGTACAACTCAAACACTGTTTAACAAATAGATTCCATTTGCCATTGTCTGTTCAGTTATAGGCACAGATGACGTCAGAATGTAGTAAGAGCATCAGTGACCAATGAGACGGAGTCGAGTGGGTCACTGATGTTCTTACCACGTTCTGACGTCCTTTGTGCATCTATCATTGAACAGACAACAGCAAAATGGAATCTACCTTTGTTTTATACAATCAAAAACAACCCCAAAGGTTTATTAAAGCTGTTGGGGCACGAAAAAAGAAAAATACAGCTGTTGACGTGATTTGACGCCATCCATGATGTATGTCCTTTAATAGATCATGGGCAAGAACCAATGAAAATGCGTATATAAGTCACGTGATTGTATAAATATTTGTAATCAAAATAATGATATAATAGTAGTGCTGTGGCTAATACTATGGTATTGGCAACGTACAGCATATATACATATTGCTTTGCGTCAACTTCAAATCGAAGATAGGGATGAAATGATGAAAGTTAGTAAGGAACATCAATGGACACACCCAAATTTGCTTCAATGCCCACAACAATGGCTACATATTCAGAGGTTGCTAACAAGATTGTATTTAATTTACTATTATTCAACCTTGATTTCAAGCCAATGAAGAACTGAAGCAAAATGCTATGTGTCTACATGTAATATAATATAGGTGACAAAATTACTGCATTCTGATTGGTTGAGAAGAGAACAATTATTTTATTAATTGTACTGCAGAGTACAATTAATGATTTTCCCAAAACAAACAAAATGGCGGATTAAATTTTGTCTATTAAGTTTTAGACCTATATACCAAATTATGGCTGACGTCACACGCATATCGAAAAATTATCCAAGATGGCGGATCATGGTGGAAAACAGGAATGTCTTTTGGCGAAATTTGTGATGTTGCTTTGCACAAGAGTCGTTTTGTTTACTTGGATTACCCTTGTATGACCGTTTGTTTATCAGAAAGGCAAAAATATTTTTTATTGCCATATCCCTTTAATTACGGAAAGTTCATCATATACAATTGCTTCGTTCTTTAAAAAAACCCTTTCAATTTGATAACAATCAACAAGTACACACAATATAAACCTTCGACATTATATTTAACAAGATTTTAGAGCAACCTGGTTTGTATTTCTGCCTTTAAATGCAGTTTCAAAAGTGGACGGGTATTCTATAATTACTCCCAAATTTATTAGGCACATTGTCTAATATTTTAATATCCCTCAATTTGCGTTGTTTTTATAAATAGTCTTACCTCAAATAAAGCCACGGGAGTTGGCTTAAAAACCACTTTCAAAAACATCTTCATCTGTGTTTCTTCGTGTTGAAATATCGACAATTTATAACTCTGCTCTGTCATGCATTTCCAAAATCATGCAGCCATATTTGTTTACAAATAACGAAGAAATGCATTGCTGGGGGTTTAATTTTCGCGCGCAAAACAACGGCACAATGATTGGTCAAAAGGTTTACTGTAAAGGAGTCCCCTGATTGGTAGAACGTTTAGCAGAAAACGTTGTGATTGGCTGGCTTTAATAGAAAAGAGCACATGATTGGTCAAAAGGTTTACTGTAAAGGAGTCCCCGGATTGGCTGGCGCCTTTAATAAAGTTCTTGAACCGGAAATTAGATATTGCTTTGGGAAAGAAAGGATACTGTGTTTGGCAAAATATGCATACTACTTCTTGTGTTATGCACTCGTGGTGTTATGAATATTTCGACAAACATAAGTGCGATTGTCGCATATCTTTCTTATAGCTTGGATCAAACTCTATCGACGAAGATTCTACCACAGATCGTCTGCACATTTTTAAATGTTTGAATGGTTTAACTGTGACCAATTTAACCTTAAAGTCACTCAAGGACATCCATAGATATAACACACGTAATAAAAATAATTTATGCTTGCCTGCAGTTAAAAGAAATTGGGGGAAAGAAAGGCTAGAATATCATGCAATTAAAGACTGGAACACCCTAAGTGAAGATATTAGAAGTGCAAACAATGTTTCTCAGTTTAAATTGAAATTTTTTTAATATATCTAGTAATGTTATATTTTATTATTACGAACTTTTTAAATATTGTAATATCTATTTTTAGTTCATCCTTATGTAATTTAGTAATTAATTATTGTAATTTATTTATATAGGGCCTCTCTGAAAATCACTCTATGTGAGTGTGAGAGAGCCTCCTGCTTAAATATTGTCAATAAAGCTTTCGCATGTTTCACTTCGCTCTTGAGATATTCAGATATGTTTGCCTTGTAAATAATATCACTGCAACGTAACACTGTATAATGATAATGATCTCGAAAAAGAAGACTGGATCGAGCAACTATTGTTCAGAAAATGAAGCCGGAAGTCCGCCATTACTAAGGGACCAACTGAGGATCCTATCATATAAGCTATTTTCTTGGATTATGTGCTCTTACAATCCACAAAATAAAATAATTTTGCTATAAAGAGGACCAGAAGACATTTTTCAAATTACTGGGCACAACGATTCATGACCTTAGTAATGGCGCCTGTCAAATTTTTCTCGGGCTTTATTTTCTGCCATCGGAGGACAATAGGTTGCTCGATCCAGTCTTTTTTCGAGATCAGTGATAATGACTTATGGGTAAACGTTGTTTAAACACGGAGTGCTTGCATATATTGGCGGTGAGATGCTCACCATGCCCATCATAATTAGTTCAATTACTGTGATTGGTCAGGAAACAACGAGAAATGAGAAGTAATCAAAACAACAAAATCTCCATTGTTTCAAGACTCCATTGTTTGAATTGATTTTTAAAATTTCAATGACTCCATTGTTTCGAGGGGGAGGGGCTTCCCTTTTATTCGAGCACTCTGTGTTTAAACGTTGATTATTCAAATTATTGATCTCTAGATAAAGACTGAATCGAGCAACTATCATGGTTAGATGCTGCGAAAAAATGAAGCCAGGAATATTTCGCGGCGGCCATATGGCTGCCACGCGCTAATTCCGGCTTCATAGGTACTGTAATGGAGCCGTAGTTTGTGTTCTATATTATGGGAAAGCCTTGGACAACTGATTCATTTTACCATCTTAAAAGATCAGAGATAGATAGTCTCTGTCGCCTATAGTAAAACTATATAACGTGGTCCCAACAAGATGGCCGCCACGAGCTACTTCCGGCTTCATTTTCTGAACAATAGACAATAGTAGCCTCCGCAGGCAACAACTCGGTTAAGTGGAGGAGGCTAAGCAATAGTTACTCAGTCTTTATTTAGAGACGAGTGTTTAGAGATGAGTGATGTCATGGGATACTTCAACCTCTATTATATTCCTGAGTTTACTGACGTCATTATGCAGTGTAAAGGCCAATATTTCTAATAATTTCAAAAGTTCTTTCAAATAAGTTACATCGGAATTTATTTATCATTTCATATTGCCTTTATATTTTTTTTTCATTTCATATTGCCTAATTTTTTGAGAACAAGTGTTATTTCCTATTAAAGTGCTTATGAAACGAAAAATTCAACTCTGTTTCTATGACCCACTTTGCATGGGCCAACCTGAACGATCAACTTCACACATCTAAGAATGTTTTATTGTTTTTATCACCTTCAATTTCTGACGTCTATGAGTCCTATCTGTCATCACTTTTTCAAACTGCGTGTAATAGAGGTGGCCGTTTAATAATGGAAACTTTATTCATTCATGATTAACGTATACTAGTGATAAACCTCTCTTTTACAGGTAGTTTACCAATGTCTACTTGAATTAACACTATATGGTATAAAAATATTAGTATGACATTAAAGTCGGGTCATCCCATTCTTTGTTACGTTTACAAAATATATAGCAAGATGTCCTTATGCAAGTGTTCATAATTTTCTGAGTATAGTACTTTCTACATCGTTCGTCAAATTTCAGGTCTTTCAGCGTTTCAATAAAGTCTACGGATGACTGATTAAAAAAAGCGAACTGATAGATAAATTTACAAATTTCACTTTTTCATAATTTTTGTGCTGTTCGTTAATAAGTTCTAGATATTTTTGTCTCTTACATAATAATAGTATAATAATAATAATAATAATAATAATAATAATAATAATAATAATAATAATAATAATATAATGTTTGCGGGTATTTCTTTTGTTCTCACAGGGCCATTAACAACTAATATACCTCATTATATCCATTTTTGCTAATCGTACCTCCGTTGACGGCAAACCAGGTCTGATTAAAACTAATTATACCCGGTTTGACGCCAACGGAGGTACGATTACGAAAGAACAAAATAAATATCTGCAAACATTATATTACAAAGGAATAGCATAAAAAGAGGTGCATTAACCATTAAACGTCCCGCTCGATTCGGGTCATTTAGTAAATGACCCTCATCGAGTGGGACGTTTAATAGCTAATGCATCTCTTTTTATGCTATTACTTATAATAATAATAATAATAATAATAATAATAATATTTAATTTCCTTTATAACAACAATATCAAAATATTTTACAGTTCAAGGTACTGATGATAAAATGTGTTCAATATAGAATAGTTATTATTTCTTAAAATTTGCTGTCCATATATTCAAACTATATTATGATAATTATCTACAATAAATTAATATAAAAATAATAATTATTTAAAACTCCAAAATAGTAATAATAATAATAATAATAATAATAATAATAATAATAATAATAATAATAATTATAATAATAATAAAAGACGTATTAGAAGCATTATACAATAGTCTCAATGCTCTTACAACAATATATTCTTAATTTTACTTATAGAACTAATTACAGTTTCATTATAAGATAAAGCCTACTACATATATTATCACTAGCTATGAACAAAAAACTATTAATTTTAAAAAAGAAAAGTCTTAAGTGCTGACTTAAAACTACTTAACATATCAAAGCTTCTAACTTCCTATGGTAATGAATTCCACAGTTTTGGTGCGGCAACCGAGAATATTCGAACTTGCTCAATTCAGCTTCTGGTAAGCCATATAGGATGCTATTACAGCTGTCAAGTTTTGATGTTATGAATGCATAATAGGGGGTGACCGCTTAATAGGGGGTGACCGCTTAGGGGGGGCCGCTTAATAGGGGTTCGACTCTAGTAACTATAGCAACGACAGGGAGCGGAAAAAATGCATCACCCAATCAATTAAGAGACTTGAGTGGCTATAACTGTTTTGTTATAGTATATAAAACATTAACTATATTACACCAGAGTATCAAATAGTTATACCGTGTAGTAGAGTATAGTAAACTGGAAACATGACTGGTGAATGGAATAGTCTGATCTTTTTGCTAAAAATAACGATTATTCTTAACATATGGACTATCATGAGTGCGAATGGAACACAGCATCATACTACAGGTATAAAAGTTATTCTTGATAGTGATCAACTTAATCAACTGTATATCATGTTGACGAGAGAGGAATTGGATTCTTTAGTCAAATTGCGAATTCGTTGGGCACTTTACGGTATCCATGTATCATAGTTCGTGCGCGTACGAATTTGTTTCGAAAAGAAAAAGATAGTCGCTGACGGGAGATAACGCATCAACTAATATAGTGGATTATTTTGAAAGTGGATAGCGAAAATCGAGACGAGATTGTTGAAGGTTAACAGAACAAATCATATGTATACGATGAAAAATAGAACTGCGAAGAAACGCATCTATGATGATTCTTTTATTTATTATACAGATATTTTGATTTATTAGATAGATATCGTTAGGTTTCCGCTGTTCAAAAAAATTATATCTTCACTCTGAGCAGTGAAGATATAATTTTTAATTTTTCACATACGTGATGTTATCATCATGGATATTTCATCGACCAGCTTTTACAGTTTACAATTTGTAATTTGTAATTAAGAGATTAAGAGGATGTATGTTTAGCTTCGCGGACTAAGAACACGTCGCGTTATGATCACAGGGAACTTCCAGATGAACCACAAAGAGCTAGTGCACAGAGATGGGACACTTCGTGTTCAATATTGAAGAAAGAAAGTTAGGCCCACACGTGCCGAATCCTAAGTAGATTCGACGATTGAAACGTCGATCTTAATTCGCGTTCAACCTAATGCGATGGGTGAAATATACATTTAATAACACATAAAAACATTAAAAAGGTGTAGAAATACAAGATTGGTATACTGCCAAGATAATGTTTAGTATCAGTCTAACGTTTCGAGCGAAGGCCCTTCGTCAGAGAGTGTTCAGCATTTGATTAGGCATATGAAAAGTCCGACTTTTGATTCAGAGAGCTAAGCGATAGTCCACTCCTAGCTCGTCCAAACTGCCGCTATACCTATTAAAATCTGCCGTATGCAGCAAACTTCTGAGTAACGTTCCTATATTTTTGGATAAACGGTACTTAACATCAATAATACTCGAGTTTGTTGGGTGAACAACCATAGGTGACAGCTAGACTTATATCAATGAAGGGCCAGTTGTATAAAGCTATTAACTATAATTTAACTCCCTGTTGGGAAGTTATATAATAGTAAGTTCAACCACTTCGTTAAGAATAGTTAAGGTGTATAGTTATAACGCTACCTTAGTTAAAGTTAACTATCTTTAATTTTTATACAACTGGGCATTGACTTATATCTCGTCTTACTCTGTGATGAAGGGCTCCGCTCGAAACGTCAGTATTTCAATTCGTTCCTAAAAATTCGGCAGTTCACACTAACTTTTCACTTTGCTATATATCAAGTGGCATGTCAATTCACCCAAAACTGCGAAATATATTGAACTCTGCAGAGCTCGTTCCTCGTCGAAAAACATTGCCAATACTTGACGTACATCAATGACGCAATTCCAGAGAACATTAAAGGGGTACTCCTGCAGCCAAAATACAAATAAAGTTCATTATGAAAGATCTTACTGACTTTAGTTTATTCCCACATTTTCACCATTCCTATCAATTTAGTTAAAAATATATGGCTATAGTTTGAGGATTTTGACGCCTGCATATTTGTTTTGAAAATATAACGGCCATCGAGTGCTTCTTTAGTGGCAGTTGAGTTGTTTTGATGACGATCACAGAGTGATTGCTTACAGTGATTACAAAGAGCTGTTGTGAGTGCTCTTTGGAGAAGAAATAAACTATTTAGTTCGCCATTAGGGAAAGTTCTTAGACATAATATACAAGATAGAAACACTCGTGAGTGCATGACGTCTCATATTTGAGAAATTTGTTTCGAAATTCAACAAACTCTCCAACTTCAACTTGTTTTTAACTTAATTGATTTGAATGCGGATACTTTGGAAATAAACTAAAGTCCGAAAGATCTTTCACATGAATTCCACTTGTGTTTTCACTGGAGTACCTCTATTTTTGAACAAAGAACATCAATATATTTTGACAGGAACGAAAGAAAGCCGATATATCAATAATGGACACACTGTAAGAAGCAGTATTCGCCAGTAACGAAGTAAATTTACTTCGTTACTTTACTTAAGTAAAAAAAATCAGTATTTACTTGTAACGAAGTATATTTTTCAACAAATATACTTTTTACTTGTAACGAAGTAAAACTTTTGTAAAATAATTACTTTTTTACTTCCTTACTTTTTGTTTTATCGGCAAAGTAAAAAAAGAAATTCGGAACGCGGAGTCGAGAAATACTCGGTCCACTCTCCATCCGCTGGGATCTAGAGTGGAGAAATCGCGTGAAGTTAATTTTGCGTGTGTTCGTGTTGGCAACTGTTGAGTTGGCGACCAGATTATCAATTGTCATTTGTCATGTTGGTTAGTGGTTCTTTTCTGGAATATGTTTTGCCATACTTTTACTTTCACTTAAGTAAAATTTTCCGGCCATACTTTTACTTTTACTTAAGTATAAACTGAGGAGTTACTTTTTACTTTTACTTAAGTAAGAAGCAAAGTTTCAAAATATACCTCAACACATCAACCACTAATAACACACTAATTATATAATAGAAATATAGTCAAATACATATATGGAAAAAGTGACTGCCCCAGGCGGGAATCGAACCCTGGGTCTCCGAATCAACGTTTCGGCGCTCTAACCTTTGAGCTATTGAGACACGGTCAGAACAGTCACTGATTTCTCGGCCATATATACATTACATATTAAATTCGCCGCTTTCACTCGACACCAACAGGCAGACATTGCATCTAACCATAACGTGAAGCAAGGCCTCTCGAGCACACTTCCCAAAGTAGCGAAGCGATACACAAAATAATGGCCGCCCATCTGTACAATGCGTGATACGAACATGAGAGGGTCTGAAAACGAAGGCTGACTACGAATTGCAATTAAGCACAGAAAAGCTCTGGTTTATATAATTGGTTCCTTAAAATAATCCGAATACCAATCCTAATACTAACTGTAATACTCACCCGAACATAAACCTTAATATTAGCCGCCATCCGCTGGTTAAAAGAGATGATTCAAAAGGAACTTCCCATTATGAAGAATTAGCCATTTCCCAGTTACATTTAGCCGTTACGAAAGTTTATTCGTTCGCGTTTTTGTATCAGGCTATGTAAAAAATTTCAATTTTCTATTTCTTTTACAAAATAAGACAATTGTTCTACATATTATCATCAAAGTGATTGCCTTTCAGTTGGGAATTATACTAGATATACAACTAACCACGGCATCAACATCATCAACAACAAGACCACCCTATACCAATTCCTCAACATCACAAATAGAACACGATCATCCAACCCTGACTGCAACAAATATCAAACCAAAAAATTAAATCATACACAATTCGGACAACAAGTACATGGAACATACTACCAAAAACTATTACAAGAAAAAACCATCACTCTCTCAAACTTCAGGAAGTTACTATTCAACTACTACATTAACGCACTTAACAACACATATGACATAGACGACCCACGAACATGGAAAAACATATGTTTAAAATGCAAAACAGCTCGAAGCCTTATGAACCCACCATCGTGTTGTTTTTAGTAGATATCGTAGTAAATTTCATGTATTTAAAGTGTGTTGTATATCGCTATATTTAATGTGTGTTGTATATCGCTATATCTGTGACTGTTAAATCGTCAACTTGCTTTGGGGCCGCAGTAATTGGCACTACAGCTGTTGCGGTTACCCAGCCTTCTGTATTTATGTTTTTAATGTGTATGGCAAAGTTATTAAAATAAAATATTTGATTAATAAATCGTTTCAACACATTTCTAGATGATCACGCACATCATAAACGTTACATTCGAATACGCAAAGAGTTCACAGCAAGCTCTATCGAAGAAAGAACGCGTTTCATCCGAGCTTACAAGTTCGTAGCAACGACCGAGCCTTTCCGACAACGCTACGAGTACCTAGTCAGACTACATCAAACTTTATTTCGAAAGGTCCACGCTGAGAAGCAGTTTTTCCCGTGGCACCGTTGGTATTTGCTAGAATTTGAAAATCTCTTACGTCAAGTCGATTCGCGCATTACCTTACCATACTGGGACTGGAGCCTAAGCAGTCAAAGATTATGGGAGAATGGGACCAAGAATGTGTGGAATGATCATCCTTGGGGCCTGGGCGGCAACGGGTCGTCTCCCTTCGAATGTGTTGAAAATGGACCATTTAATAAATACGCATGGCGACTAGCAAACAAGTCAGGAAAAGGATGTCTTAGACGGAATTTTATAGGTAGGTATACTACTTCTATATATTTATATAGTTATATAGTTCCTGTATATATTTATATATGTATATCGTTAGCAAAGAGATTTTTAGTGACGAATTATTGACGTTTCGAGCGGAACCCTTCATCAGATTAACGTCATTATTATACCCTCACATTTTATCCACCAATCAACTGTCTCTATATTACCATCACGTGGCAGCCCAATATTTTACGATGTAGGACAGCTATACATATTGGACAGCAACCTTTTGACTGTTGACGTGCGAAGAAACATCTTTATGTTAAGATATTTTGTTCGATATAATAAAACACCTATTGGATTCATCTTCGCCCAATATTACAAAATATTTAAGTCTCGACTTAAATATTTTGTAATATTGGGCTCAGAGGAATCCACTAAGCAATAGTATTTCGTTCCTAAATATCACGGCAGTTCACTACCTTTTCGCTTTGCTATATAACAAAAACACTTCTTACGTAGCACTCTACTTTTTTTATAAAGATTGTTGATATTCAAGTCTATATTCGATATATAGTCTATATTCGAATATATATATATATATTCCGCCAGCTTTTCACTAGTAATTGAGCTGATAGTCTATAGACTCTCGTTTTAAAAAAACTTAAAACTTGATCTATTAAGCTGATCTATTAAGTTGATTTTACGGAGGGAGAAAATCCGAAGAACCAGGAGGAAAACCCTCGAAGCACAGGAGAGAAGCAACAAAGGAAGGAAGGAAGGAAGGTAGGAAGGAAGGAAGGTATAGGAAGGAAGGAAGGTAGGAAGGAAGGAAGGAAGGAATGTAGGAAGGAAGGAAGGAATGTAGGAAGGAAGGAAGGTAGGAAGGAAGGAAGGAAGGTAGGAAGAAAGGAAGGAAAGAAGGAAGGTAGGAAGGAAGGAAAGAAGGAAGAGAGGAAGGAAGGAATGTAGGAAGGAAGGAAGGAATTAGGAAGGAAGGTAGGAAGGAAGGAAGGAATGTAGGAAGGAAGGAAGGAAGGAAGGAAGGGAGGAAGGAAGGGAGGAAGCAAGGTAGGAAGGAAGGAATGTAGGAAGGAAGGAAGGAATGTAGGAAGGAAGGAAGGAAGGAAGGAATGTAGGAAGGAAGGAAGGAAGGAAGGAAGTTAGGGAGGAAGGAAGGAAGGTAGGAAGGAAGGAAGGAAGGAATGAAGGAAGGAATGAAGGAATGAAGGAAGGAAGGAAGGAAGGAAAGAAGGAAGGAATGAAGGAAGGAATGAAGGAAGGTAGGTAGGAAGGAAGGAAGGAAGGAAGGAAGGAAGGAAGGAAGGAAGGAAGAGAAGGAAGAGAAGCAACAACTCTACTCACATGAGTTGCAAGCTCGGACAGGCGGTCACCAATCCAAGTAGCTAACCCCATCTTACCGCGCTTAACTTACGGTACTCATAGGCTAGAGACAGCGTGCTATCAGTACACGCCACCCGTGCTTCCCTATGAGCTAATATATAGTATGAGTTGTATAAATATGTATGAGCGCCGATGCGTTGATGCAAGACCTCGGGTTCGATTCCAGGTTGGGGCAGTCAAATTTTCATATACATATATTTGACTATTAATAAATCCTCTCTTCATCTAAAGGAAATTGTTCTAAAGCCTCCTGTATACAAGAGCCGGTGATAAGCTCGCTACTTGAGGAAGTCCTGCGAGAGGAGGCTTCGCTCTACTTCGTCGAAGATGAGATGTCTTCATGTAGAGATTTGAGAGTCGGGGAGATGTATAAATATGTATATATGATGTATGACTGTTCTGACCGTGTCTCAATAGCTCAGTGGTTAGAGCGGCGATGCGTTGATTCGGAGACCTCGGGTTCGATCCCCGGTTGGGGCAGTTAGATTTTCATATACATATATTTGAGCTAATATATATAGTCAACGAGGCAGAGCCCACCAATGATATAATTGTTGAATATCTTTAACAGGGAGAATGCCAGGTATTGTATCGATCCATGTAACCTTACGCCTGAAGGTGAAACAGTTTGATTTGTTTGAGACAATTGTCCAACAGTTCTACCACAACGAACTGCACTGCTGCATCCAAGGGACTATGGAACTACCAAGTGCAAGCAATACTCCCGAATTCTTGTTACACCACACATTCATGGATAAATTATGGTATGATTGGCAAAGAAAAGGAATGGAGTACAAGTTTACGCTAAATGACAACATGGAGTCCCCTCTTCGCGGATCGCGCTACATCGTTGCACAGTTTATGGACAGTTTCAATATGGCTGGAGGCAAAGCAGTGTATTACAAGGATCCATTCCCCGGGTACCAACGTATCCACAGTACGCTGAGCAGATTGCCGACCGGGCATGTAAAAAAGATGGATAACTATAACCCGAAATCTAACCACTGCTGTCCTATAGAAAATGAAAATATCCGGAGGAAAGTTTTGGAGCTTAGAGAAAGCATGAAAAGTATTCCGATACAGGTAGCAAAAGATTATGGAAATAGTGTATGATTACGGAATAAAGTGTCATTCGTATTAAAGTAAATAGCGTTGTCTGATCAATTCAGAGTTGTAGACTCGAATCATACGACTTGGACTCGAGTCACACTATTTTTGTGACTTGACTTGAACTCGAACATAATGACTTGTGACTTGGACTTGAGCAGAATGACTTGTGACTTGACTCGAACATAATGACTTGTGACTTGACTTGGACTGACATGACTTGACTCGAACATAATGACTTGTGACTTGACTTGTGACTTGAACATATTATGACTTGTGACTTGACTTGAACAGAATGACTTGTGACTTAGACTTGCAAAAAATGACTTGTTACCAATACAAGTCAAAAATAAACTTCTCCTAGTCCTATATTTCTATTGTACTGACTACTGACAAACGTATGCACTTCGGAGAATTCCTCGCGGCTTCCTCGCTAGTATAAGACTCGTCCCCAGAGCTTTTACGCGGCCTCTGCGGAATGTTAACAAAGATGGTGGCAAGAACGGTACAGTACAAGTAATTATACAAATGACTTGTACTTGGACAAAATGACTTGTGACTTGACTTGACTTGAACATGACTTGTGACTTGAACTTGAACAGAATGACTTGTGACTTGACGTGAACAGAATGACTTGTGACTTGACTTGACTTGAACAGAATGACTTGTGACTTGACTTGAACATAATGACTTGTGACTTGACTTGAACATAATGACTTGTGACTTGACTTGACTTGAACAGAATGACTTGTGACTTGACTTGAACAGAATGACTTGTGACTTGACTTGAACATAATGACTTGTGACTTGACTTTGAACAGTATGACTTGTGACTTGACAGAATGACTTGTGACTTGAACAGAATGACTTGTGACTTGAACTTTAACAGAATGACTTGTGACTTGACTTGAACATAATGACTTGTGACTTGAACTTTGAACAGTATGACTTGTGACTTGACAGAATGACTTGTGACTTGACAGAATGACTTGTGACTTGAACTTGAACAGAATGACTTGTGACTTGACAAAATGACTTGTGACTTGACTTGAACAGAATGACTTGTGACTTGACTTGACTTGAACAGAATGACTTGTGACTTGACTTGACAAAATGACTTGTGACTTGACTTGAACAGAATGACTTGTGACTTGACAGAATGACTTGTGACTTGACCTTGAACAGAATGACTTGTGACTTGACTTGAACAGAATGACTTGTGACTTGAACAGAATGACTTGTGACTTGACAAAATGACTTGTGACTTGACTTGAACAGAATGACTTGTGACTTGACAGAATGACTTGTGACTTGACAAAATGACTTGTGACTTGACTTGAACAGAATGACTTGTGACTTGACAGAATGACTTGTGACTTGACAAAATGACTTGTGACTTGACTTGAACAGAATGACTTGTGACTTGACAGAATGACTTGTGACTTGAACTTGAACAGAATGACTTGTGACTTGACAGAATGACTTGTGACTTGAACTTGAACAGAATGACTTGTGACTTGACAGAATGACTTGTGACTTGAACTTGAACAGAACGAGAATGACTTGTGACTTGACTTGGACTCGAATAAAATTACTTGTGACTTGACTCGGTCTTACAAAAGGTGACTTGCTACCATCTCTGGATCAACTTCAAACGAGCTTGGGGCGAATTTCGTTGTCAGGGATAGGATGGGATAACTGAGACAAAATAGTATAGGTTGGGGATGCACGCGTTCGGATGGGATGACATGGGAGGAAGATTAGATAGGGTGAGACGTACGAGTGAAAATTCATTTTAACCCTGAACTATGAAGAATATAGATCTCGAGTATAACGGCAAGTGTCGCGATAAAGCCGAGTATTTCGCCATAAGACCATGCTTGTGTCTCGTTTTTCGAAGTAATTTTGAAGGAATAACGAACATAATAACTAAAACAACAAGATTTAAAGTGCCTATGAAACGAAAAATTCAACTCTGTTTTTATGAACCACTTTCGTACTTCGTTATGCGCTGGATATTATGGTGCTATCGGTTTTTCAATCACGGCACGCGAAAGTGCTTTTATCGACGTTCAAGCATCGCTATTTTGATAGATGTCCGGAGTCTGGGACCGAAGCAGCAGTCTAGTGACGTCACACGTTAGAGTCGTCGATAATATCGATGTTTTTTTGTGGTTCTTGAATGCTAAGCGGTGGAAATATTACTGATGTTTGAGTTAGAGTCAACTTTCTCATCTGAAAGCGAGATCAGTAATGATTTTTCAACTCTAGAATCTACGACGTCAGAGGTGATCTGACCGCGCGATGAGGTGCGACAAAATTGGTGTAATTTTTCCACATTTACATAAAAAATAACGCACTTTTCTTTGTCGTGATTGAAAAACCGATACCATCATAAGATTCAGCGCATCAAGAAGTACCAAAATGGGTCATAAAAACAGAGTAGAATTTTTCGTTTTATAGGCACTTTAACTCCGGCTCGCCCTCGTTAACTATCTAATAGATAACTACCTATATATGACCATGGTCCATTACAAATGCTGCTTTCTGATTGTCTACTCAACCGTTGTCTATTCGTGATAGACCATGATGGCGAAAAGCGCTCAAAACAATGGCAGAAAACTCTCGTTTTGGGGAGGGTTCAGATGAGTTTTTGGATAATTTTTTGGAGAATGCATGATTTGTAATAGCCCACTAATTTGTTTCTACTAAAACAATTAGACAACTCGTCCTCATTGTCTGAGCGAATAGTCAACTCCGGCTTCGCCTTCGCCTTCGTTAACTCATGCAGGCTTCGCCTTCGTTCACTTCGCTCATAGACAACTCGGACTCGTTGTCTAATTGTTAAATAGAAATTTCGAGACGTCGTTGTGATCTAATTGTGAAGTAGTATACCGTATCTGTCAAAAGATAAGCTGCAGTCTGCATCAAATGCGCGGGAAACCTTTATTAGAAATTTTAGCGTCATCACATTCAACAGGCATGTCAAACTTGCCTATACATATATGTATATATTAAAAAGCTTTCATAAGCCAGCCATAAATATTCTATACTACAAAAATACAAAGAACGCTGCGCTCCCGAAGTTATCTCCAGAAGTGATATTTACAGATGGTGAAGATGAAGATGGTAAGATAACGATAAAACAGTGTTTGAAAAAACGGCTAGTCATCCAATTGGCACAACATTGCAACGCCGCGCATAATCCAATGGGAGTGTGGCTGGTCTGAAGGAATGCGCATGTCCATGACAAAGTTAGTGGAGTGTCCTGTGGTGGAGAGCGTGCCACGTCGTTCACTTGTTTTGTAAACTGGACAAAGGTAATGAGGTGTTTGTACGATACCGTCTTTTTTGCAAGGAATTAACCACATCTAAGGAGCATACAACAATTCCTGTTTAACCCTTGCACTGGTATTTACGAACACATTGAGTGAGAAATCGAGTATGAGATCATTACTCGTTGTCCTGGTTGAAATTCTCTTTTAAAGTGCCACTACGATGAAAATTCACCCCCGTTTTTTAGATTTTCTTTAGCATAGAATAGTATTTCAGCGTCGAAAGTGATCATCGATGTAAACAAAACCACGAAAAAATGGTATTTTGAAGTAAGTATTTTTATACCAATAACGTGTTCCAAGTGAGCCCGCAATTTCAAAAGGTAATATTCTTTGTGACGTCAGACTCTCAATGCTATGGCCTGAATTTCAGTCGAAGTTACTTGTTTTCTTCGAGAGGTAGATGAAATGTCCAGCCTTTCAGAAGAATTTGAATTGCCATGTGGAGTCTTCGCATTGAGAGTCTGACGTTACTTCCTTACGTTGGTCAGGAACATGATCGATTAGTGGCGGACATAACAACTTCAGATTCGGAGTCAGAAAAATAATACTTGCCATCGTCGAATCGCAAAACGGTTTCGACCAAGTAATATTTAGCAGCTCTGCTTTATCGATACGTAAAAATATCGATAGGTAAAAATGTGATCGTAGTACCACTTTAACAACAAAACTTCACCCACCGAAAGTCAGTATACTTAATATGGATAAAAGTACTTACCACTGGCATTGGATCATTTAAGACTTTTGCAACAGATTCTCCAATCACGTTCGTCCCACGGTCCCACTTGGCTCCTTCCATAAACAGACCGTTCACGTAGACTCCTGTAATAAACAAAGTAAGATATTTATAAGTAATACCATGACATGAGGGAAATTAGTGATTAAATGCCCCGCAAGCCGAGGGAGGTTTGTGACGAGGGCGTGCCCGAGGGACTTTCACAAACCTCCCGAGGCTTGCGGGGCATTTAATCACTAATTTCGCTCATGTCATGGTATTAGTTTGTAATACCATGATCGCCGAGGTAATTAATTTTGTATTGTTTGAAATGCTTTTGGATATGAAAACATTGTGAATGCATGGATTTTTGTGGGTATAAATATGAGGTAGATGGTTTAATTGAAGCCTTGTTGTTCGACGCTCACTGACTGTTAATTGGTGACATATGTTGAGTGAAGTGTATAAAACCGAATATTAATGATTCATTGTTGTGTGATTCTTTGTTGTGTAAAAGAGTACTGTTTGGATATGGCCTCATGTATTTTAATGAGGGCAAATTAGAAATTTGCCCAGTAAAGCGGGCAAATTAGAAATTTGCCCGGCACTAGCGGGAAATTAGTGATAAATCACCCGGTGAGAACAAAAGAAACCGAGTCAATCATGGTATTAATTAATTAAAACTATACACCAAACGAATATTACTGACGATATACATGGACGATCATGCCGGGACTATGTGGCCGGGACTATGTGGCCGGGACTATGTGTCCGGGACTATGTGTCCGGGACTATGTGTCCGGGACTATGTGGCCGGGACTATGTGTCCGGGACTATGTGTCCGGGACTATGTGTCCGGGACTATGTGTCCGGGACTATGTGTCCGGGACTATGTGTCCGGGACTATGTGTCCGGGACTATGTGTCCGGGACTATGTGGCCGGGACTATGTGTCCGGGACTTGAGCTTCACGATCGTCCATGTATCGTCTCTGCTCACGATATCACTCTGCTCCTTGTTGAACTAGATTACTTAAAGGACATTGGCAACAGAAATTAAGTTTGTCTAATATGAAAGAACTCGTAAAATGATAGAGTAACACCTTTTACAACTTTTCCGTATTTTACTTCGTTTTGGAAATATTTCAGTTAGTTTAATATGTAAATGAGATGGTGTCTGATGTCAGGTGTGGGGTGGAGAATTTTCACTCATTAAAATAGTAGTTACATCTTCAAGTTTATTCCACAAATTTACTTGAAAATGTGCGTATAATAACTCCTCATGATAACGAACGTTGTAAGCTAGCAATCACTGAGATATAATACATTTTTTAATGAGTGAAAATTCTCTACCCCACACCTGACGTCATGAGAGAGCATTCATTTACATATCAAACAAACTGAAATATTTCAAAAACGAAGTAAAATACGGAAAAGTTGTAAAAGGTGTTACTCTATCATTTTACAAGTTCAATGTCCTTTAATATGTCCTTTAATGTCCTTTTCCAATGTCCTTTAATAATAATAAAGACGTTTTAGGAGCATTATATAATAGTCTCAATGCTCTTACAACAATACATTCTTAAAGTTACTTAAAGGGATACTCCAGCAAAAATAGATCTTACTGACTTTAGTTTATTTCCAAAGTTTCAGCATTCCTATCAATTTAGTTAAGAAGATATGGTTAGTTGAAGTTGAAAATTTGAGGATTTTGACGCCATATTGGTTTTGAAAATATGACATTATTGAGTGATTCTTTATCGGTAATGGAGTTGTTTTGATGGCGATCACATAGTGATAACTGTTGTGAGTGCTCTTTGGACGAAAATTAGTCGAAATAAACTATTTAGTTCTTCATGCAGGAAAGTAGAGGTGCTTCTTAGGCATAATACGAGATAGAATCACTCAGGACGTCATATTTGGGAAACAAATATGGCGTCGAAATAGGACAAACTCTACAACTAGACATATCTTCTTAACTAAATTGATAGGAATGCTGAAACTTTGGAAATAAAGTAAAATCAGTAAGATCTTTCACACGAACTACATTTGTATTTTGGCTGGAGTATCCCTCTAAGTTACTAATAAAACTAATTACATTTTGTGACGTGAAACTGTTTGGACGTGCACTGAAGTGCTCCGCGAATTATTTCGTATTTCATTTTTTCTGTACGATTTTGAACGGCATACTTCTCAACGTGGTCGGTAAAGTGTTCTTCTATTGGAATCTGAGAAACTCCAAGTATCCTTTTCGCCATCTAAATAATATTTAGTGAAATACTGGATTGTCTATACCGAGATTTTTAACGTTTGTTTTTCAAGCTCGCGCAAAAACGGTTGGTCTTCACACGCAAGCAAACGAAACACGCTACGTATGCTGACGACAGTGCGCGTGCTTCAATTTGATCTGTGCGCGTGCGTGCAGTGATTAACTTGGAATAAATCGCTGTAGACACACGCGCCATGATTTTGCTCCGAACAATCCACATTATCCTTTTTGTTTGGTCGGTTCTTCGCGGGATTGGTCATACTGAGGAGAACCTAGTGGCCTTGTTATGTAGCGCAACGGATCAACTTATCGCCCCTATATAATGATATGTTGACTTGTATATATTGTAATGATATGTAATTTATAATGATGCATAAGTAACTTTAATAATTTGTTGTATGAGCATTGAGACTATTGTATAATGCTCCTAAAACGTCTTTATTATTATTATTATTATTATTATTTCATTATAATGAGCTTACCGTCTTCGGGAGGAGTAGTATACTTTTTGTCATCAAGAACTTTGAAATCAAAGGTCAACAGGTCGATAGGTATGGTGTATTTGCGCGCGAAGTTTTGCTTTGAACCTACAGAAGCAAATTATATGAAGGTAAAAATCTATAAAATCGTTGCGATGTAGAACTTGATAAATGAAGCAGGTATTATAAGTGGAAGAGAGAATAACCTGTCAAAAACGCCTGGGTGAAGAAGAATCCAGAGATCCAGAAAATAGGTGGCGCCTCCGTTTCATACCAGTCCTATGCAGGGATAAATATATAAACAACAAGAATTGAAATAGATGAATAAATTGGCGAAGGAAGGAGGGAAGGGAGGAAGAGAGGTAGGAAGGAAGGGGAGGAAGGAAGGAAGGAAAGAAAGGAGGGAAGGAAGGAAGGGAGGGAGGAAAGGAAGGGGAGGAAAGAAGGAAGGAAGGGAGGAACGAAGGGAGAAAGGAAGGAAGGAGGGGGAGGAAGGAATGAATGAAGGAGGGAAGGAAGGAAGAGAAGGAAGGAAGGGAGGCAGGAGAGAATGAGGGAAGGAAGGAAGGAAGAGAAGGAAGGAAGAGGAAGGAAAGGAAGGAGAGGAAGGAGAGAAGGATGGAAGGAGGGAAGGAAGGAAGGAAGGAAGGAAGGAAGGAAGGAAGGAAGGAAGGAAGGAAGGAAGGAAGGAAGGAAAGAAAGAAAGAAAGAAAGAAAGAAAGAAAGAAAGAAAGAAAGAAAGAAGAAAGAAAGAAAGAAAAGAAAGAAAGAAAGAAAGAAAGAAGAAAGAAAGAAAGAAAGAAAGAAAGAAAGAAAGAAAGAAAGAAAGAAGAAAGAAAGAAAGAAAGAAAGAAAGAAAGAAAGAAAGAAAGAAGGAAAGGAAGGAAGTAAGGAAGGAAGGAAGGAAGGAAAAGAAGGAATATATAATTTAAGCTCACTTGCAAAAATTTGAGTCTGGCAGCTAAATCACTGACATAACTACCAAGCGGTTTCAGGGATGGATATGACCTCTTCATCCACAATCCTGGAATTCGACCATTTAATATACTATCAGAGACTTCTTCCAACTCACTTGACATGACTACAAGACCCTAGAAATGAATGACACATCATTATTAAGAGTGTATTTGTCGCAACCTAAGAGAATTATATGAGATGTATGAAGTTGATCGTCCAGGTTGTTGTAGTCTTGAGAAAGACTATTGTTGGTGACTGACATTTCGACGGCCTCAGCGGCAGTCATCTTCAAGATGACCGAAGATGACCGCCGCTGAGGTCGTCGAAACGTCGTCAGTCACCAACAATAGTCTTTCTCAAGACTACAACAACCTGGACGATCAACTACATACATCTAATGATACTTCTAGGTTCAAGCCATTTACTTTATAATTACATGAGCTGACTATCATTGTACATGTGTATGTGTCTAGCACATTTAACGTTGGCTTTCTTTTTAAATATAATGTTTACCTTAATGGCTTTCTGTAGGTTTTTCAAACTGGAACGAACAACTTCAGTAAGTCTATTAAAGCGCACCATTTCCTGAACCAAAACGGTATTCATACTCTAGAAACAGTCAGAAAACATCAAGATAAGAAGCTAAAAACGCACAAGAAAACTACAAACTTTCGCTACGTTCAGTTGCGTAAGCTAGGCATGACAATGGTTTATATCACTAAGCTATTTTCCCATTTCAAAACCTGAAAAAGAACATCGTCGAAAACGTCGTCTATGGGAATACGTAAGTAGTTTCACTGAAGTATTTTTCGACAAGTTCTCTTATATATTTTTTCATGTTATATCTAGTACAAATCAATACCTGAGTGTAAGTAGTCGGATACTTTCTAAGAGTTGCTTCTGTATCAAATTCATCTGGTAGTCTACTTAGGATATCAGAGGAAACTGATTCAAGAATTTCGTCATCTGATTTGTCACCACCAGACGACGTTCGAGACTAAGAGGAAAAGAAGGAAAAACAAGATTAGCGTGAACGAATTATAAAATAAAATGAACAGAAAATTATTTAAATAATACACATGCACTAACTTGGGTTAAAAGGATGTTGGTGAATAATTGAAGAGTTTCTTGTTGATCTTTAGAAATATCTGCATTGGCATGCATGCCAAATGCCTCGGGGTGTGTTATCTGAGGTAGACTACGAGTGTATTCCAAGTACGAGTCATACTACATGGGAGAAAAAAGGAAGGTTAAGAAGGAGAAAATATATTAATAAGACACGTAAGAAAGTCTACAAAATATCGAAAACATGAATTATAATGAACAGGCTAGTAAGTGATTGATTGACTGAACGAAGGAATGAATGAATGAAGAAATGCGAACGAACGAGTTGACGAACGAATAAGCAGTGAATGGATAAAAGAAAAAGAAACAAGCGGGAAGGTGAACAAGAGAATGAGAAAACATAAAAAGCTTAAAATTATAAACAAACCTCTCCTTCTGGTGGTGCATAGTATGTACCACTTGCAGAAAAAACGAAAGTCTCGTCAACAATTTCTGCAGTATAAAACTTGTCTAGTATGGTCAGAATAGTTCTTCTGTCTCTATCATCAGTCACGCGACCACCGTAATTACATTCACCAGTAAGATACTTTAATGCTTCGTATTGTACGTCCTATATAATTAAGAAAAAATACAGCACATGTATTAACCTCATCTGCCCCATCTTAACCTCATCTGTCCCATCTTAACCTCATCTGTCCAATCTTAACCTCATCTGTCCAATCTTAACCTCATCTGTCTCATCTTAATCTCAGCTGTCCCATCTTAACCTCATCTGTCCCATCTTAACCTCATCTGTCCCATCTTAACCTCATCTGTCTCATCTTAACCTCATCTGTCCCATCTCTCGTGGGTGTCTTCCACCCTCTCTTGCAGGATTCCCTCCTGCCTTCTCGTATTACCTAGTATTGTCTCCTTCACTTTCATACCTAAGCCACGCCAGCCTTTCAAGGTAGGTTTACATATACTGTTATTAATCGGGTCGATTTATGGTTTAGCTGCATGATATAAGTAAGGGAAAATAACAACCCTTGATTATATCTTTATCTACGAAGTCCCCGCAATGCATATTTTCATTCCTGCCGTCTGCAACAACTTCTCTTGCTGCTTTATCAGTGCCCAGGTCTCCTATTTACATCATATTACCATCGTCCACATATTCATGCTCGATTCTTTGCCCCCCCCCCAAAAAAAAAAATATATATATGTGGTATGGCCGTATGGAGGGTAATGTCTCGCCCACAGCCCCATAGTTTAAAATAATTCAGGTCTGTTGTACCTTATAATTATCCAAAAACATATGCAACTGTCTCACACTGATACGTAAATCAGTTTCATTGAATTCGTACGGAATGTTCCAGCCCATTGGACCAAATGTTCGCCGTTCTTGAACTAAGGCGTGGAAGAAACACAAACCAAAGAGAAGCTTCTTGAAGGGTTTCTAGAAATTTACAAACATAGGGCATGACTGCGTTATGTCAAAATCAACAGCACAATGATAACATCAGTTTCGGTTGATTACATCAACGTTATTTTTCAATGCATAGACACGACATAACCCAAAAAATCAAGAATAAAAAATAAATAGATAAAAACTGAATCGCAGCACTACCATTACCACTACCACTAAATCATCATTACCACCAACATAGTACCAACATTATTTTCACTTCCACCACTCTATAACCATCACCACCGAAACGACTTAAGGCCCAACAATCATCACCATAATAACTTGAACAACCACCATATAACTACCACCGCTACCACTACCATCGCTACCACTACCACCGCTACCACTACCATCGCTACCACTACCACCGCTACCACTACCATCGCTACCACTACCACCGCTACCACCACCATCGCTACCACTACCACCACCACCGCTACCACTACCATCGCTACCACCACCACCGCTACCACCGCTACCACTACCATCGCTACCACCACCACCGCTACCGCTACCATCGCCACCACTACCATCGCCACCACTACCATCGCTACCACCACCATCGCTACCACCACCATCGCTACCACCACCATCGCTACCACCACCATCGCTACCACCACCATCGCTACCACTACCACCGCTACCGCTACCATCGCTACCACCACCGCTACCACCACCACCATCGCTACCACTACCACTACCATCGCTGCCGCTACCACCACCACCACCACCGCAACACTCGCCACCATCACTGCGCGCACCAACCCAGCATTACACCTACCGGATTCTTGCAAGTTGTGAAAAATTCTGGATCAGAGATAGGATCGCTTAGATACGATCGAATGATATTGGCTCGAAGACCTTTTGGAGGTTCGTTTGTCATTTTAACACCATTTTGAAGTACGGAAACTGGGAAATTAGGACTGGGGTAACTGGTTAGCCACAGCCGGAAGTCTGGGTGGGTAGTGTCCGGATTGAATTCCTTGAAAAAATAAATGTTTGCAAGATTAAAATGTGTTGGTGCATGGTGTATCAACGAAGCCCAACAAATCTCGTAAACACAAGAATCAAAAGAGACAAACTACATCTAAATCAGAGAAAGAGTCATCTGGACCATCAAAATGTCAAAGATGTGGTTATTATAGCCATAAGCCACAAGGAAAATGTCCTGCCAAGAGCCAGTCTTCCGCCAGTGTGCCTTGGCAAGACCCTACTCACTGCGACCAATGTACGGCTCTTTGACAACTCGTAGAGAAAGCATCGAAACCGAGCTGAAATAGAAACGAGTGCTAACACCGTGGTGACACCACATACACATTACGCACCTCACAAACTTTTTCCAACGTTGGCATCCATGAAGTGGCCAAATGACAGTTCTGTAAGACCACCCAGGTCCCTTCCTTGGTACCTTTCACAATCATACGCATTGCAATCGGTCCCTGTCCCTGGCCGAGCGACAGAGAGCTCAACTTAGAGCCACTGAAACCCTGGAAAAATACAATATTTCAAGGTAAGTCAGTATAGGCTACTCTGGCTTTAAAAAGTTTTTTGAACGTAACTTTAAAAGTTACTGTCCATGTGACCCAACGGCCAACGTTTCAACACTCCAATCTAGTGTCTTCATTAGGGGTGATCGCTGTAAAGTTAGGATCCCTATTTATACCCTCATAGAACCGATGACGACGTTATCTATTAACAAGATGCAAATAAGCTTCTGGTAATAAACCACCGTCATCGCGATTCAATGGGGCGTGGGCGCTATTGATATGGCAAGCCTCCAGACAACGTCTCTGATGGTACTGCGGATTAGTGGTAATACTTTTGGAATTTTCCCACGCAATCTCATGGTAGGTTACGCGCACGTGCTCCGACAAAGCAGAATTTTCCTTTTTTGAAAAGGAAACAGCCTTTTGGTGTTCTTTTAAACGCGTACGAAACTGACGTTTAGTCTGACCGATGTACTCCTGATCACAGTCATTAATACATGGAATGGAATAAATAACGTCTTTCCTCTGTTCCTTCGCAATACGATTCTTAGGTTTTGCAAAAATATGACCCAACGTCAAGAAAGGTTTTTTTGAGCAACTTTTACGTTGAAACTACCTAAGATTCTTTTGCGAGAAGTTGTTTTGAAAATATGTCAGTTTTGATGATCATTACCTTTATTCTCATTACCTCTATGCTTAGTTTAACCATTGATATTATTAGGAGAAGTTCAATACTGATCAAGGGTTAAAGGGGAACTGTACCCAAAAAATAAATTACTTTTAAATAAAAGGCCTTTAAGTATAATGTTTGGAAATGTTAATAGTTTTACGGTATCTGCTTTTGTACTCGAGAAATAACGTTTTCATTCTCGTATTTTATGCTTCTGGACGCCGCCATTTTCGAGTTTGCTCGACGGCTCAGACTCGAGGTCCAGCGGGAATTTATTTTCAATTTGACGTCACTTGAGTGCAAGGAACAAAAGAAAAGCACTCAATGACGTCAAAATTGAAAAGAAAACCACCGCTGTACATCAATCCTGAGCCGTCGAACAAACTAAAAAATGGCGGCGTCCAGAAGCATAAAATATGAGAATGAAAACGTTATTTCTCGAGTACAAGAGCAGATACCGTAAAACTATTAACATTTCTAAACATTATACTAAAAGCACTTTTATTTAAAAGTAATTTATTTTTTGGGTACAGTTCCCCTTTGACCGTTATTTCTTTCAAGACAGATACATACCTGGTCGTCAGCAAATTTGAGTAAGGCTGCCGTTGGATCTGAGCCAGGTGAGAGGATAAAGATCAGAGGAGCGGTACAGGTTGAATCAGCAAATGCTTTGGCCAAGTCGAAGGGAGGAGGCTCAGTGAACTGCTTATCCAGTTTGATTTTCACAAATTGTTGCACAGCTGGAGTGACCTAATATAATAGGATACGTTTGCCCTGAGTGATGTAATAAAAACACGAGAGAAGTGTAGGGAGAAACACGAGCCGCCGAGGCGAGTGCTTTCCCAACTTATCGAGTGTTTTTATTACTTCATATTAGAGATCTTAGTTTTACGGATTCTGGATAAATTATAGTTTCACGTCTAGAGGAGATGTCGTGTGGAGTAGCCCTCATTCATAACTATATTAACAAACTCCAACATTCTTCACTAAATAATTTATTGTTAATATGTAAGGAGGACACATCGTCCGAAACGTCGTCCATTAATATATGTAAGTACTCTTACTTAAGTATTTTTCAACACATTGAAGTTCTCTTATTTCTCTTTTTCATATTATATCCAGTTCTTTTGAGAACTTAGCAGCATTCATATTTTTTTATATAATATTCATACTCATAATAAAGCCTGGTTTCCATATGGTCGCTGCGCTGTCTTTACGGTCGCAGAAGTGAAGCAGTGAAGCGTGTTTCTTTTGTTATGACAAAAGAAACTCGTTTC